>CM037852.1:168878642-168986147 GCA_021234595.1 Delia radicum
AAACCCGGATTATTTTCGAAGACATGCATTTTTTGACGGGTTAATGATATTTAGTTGGCTTTAAGGTAACCTTATAACTCTCGAAATTACAAATTTATACAAGGATGCATTTTGAGATTATGAAATTTTGTTTGCTTTCTTTTATTTGATGTTGTCACAAAGCGAAATGTGTTTGGTGAAAAACTGCCATGAATTAAAGAATGAAAGCCATGAATGAAACAAATTTGACTTTTTTGTACTATATAAAATTTGGTCCGTCGTAAGATTCACTATTGATACCTATCTATGTTCTCAAGCCAAGTTTTTTACAAAAAATGCGCAACAAAATAACTAAAATTAGTAAAATTTTTGAAAAGTTCATAAAATTTTTAAAATGTCTTTTTGAATCATACATTTTTTAATGTTTGTATTCCGTTATTTGTGCGCTGATATCAACTGGGTATACCTCGACTATATTACCTATTTTTATATATATTATATATATTAATATATTATATATTTACCTGTATTACACCATATTTCAAATACTGCTGTCAAAATTCAATTCCATCAAACTGCTCAAAAACCCTATAGAAAAAATTCGAATGCTTAAAAATCGAAAATGTTGGTTTCACTTCTACACCAATCAACGATATGAAGTCTAGTGAGTCGATTTTGTATTGGTTTGGATCTGAAAGTTTAAAATATGAGCAAATAAATTAATTAGTAAAAATCCTCTTGTAAGTTTCAAGTAATATTTTTAATTTTTCAACATTTAAGCGGACAACAATTGTTTTTGGTGACGAGGTTTCAACGTGAAACTTTGTACGTCATAGCTTTTACGTGTATTAAACCTAACCCTGTCGATTGGTCCTCTCAATTCATAAAACCTTGAGAAATAAGAAGCATCTAGAGTCAGTTTCGACAGGTGTCGAAAATTTTTGAAGTAGACCATTCTTTAAGTTAATTGCAAAATGAATTTCAGAAAATTTATTGCGTTTTTTTTTTAAAAATATCGAGTATTAAAAGATATTTCAATTTCGTTATCGTTTTCGCGAAAAAAAAATATTTGTATGAAATACTTCCTAAAGAAGATAATTTTATATTAAAAATTAATTTTTATTTTCCTGTTGACGCATTCAAATTAAGATCATTAAAACATTGTATATTTCTCGCACATTTGTTAAAACCACCCCCATAACGAATTTTGAAAAAGGAAAACATACTTAAATACTACAATAATAACTAGGCGGGTATTTATAACAAGTTCAAGTTCTGTCTCAACTGTCAAAAAATTTATTTTAAATTTCTATAGTAAAATGTTGACAACACAAATGACGATTAAGAAAAGAATTTTCGGAGTGTGTGGTAAAGATAGGGGTAGTCGAAAATATTGAAAATTTTGATCTATCTCTCTTAAACTATTAAGATATGGACCGATTTCTACTATCGGGAGCTTACGAAATTTCCTGATACATTGAAGTCGCCATCTATCCGGTATTGGACACAAAAATATTTTATTGGTTGCGATATTTTGTAACGATATTGAGGGGATATTCTTCTAAAGAAAAAGTCAAAATCTAACAATTTTCTATAAAAACAAAGTAATCACGTTTATAAAATAATTGAATGGTTATTGTAAAAACTTGATAAGCCACATTTTGTTATATTTTGTTTTCGCCTATTAAAGGTGAAAAATGCAACCATATGACTTTTGCATGACGTTTATATTCTAGGTAATTGGAAAAAGAGTTTAAGCAGACATTTATCAAATAATTAAGCATGGATGCTAAAAAACAGCGAAAATCCATAAAAATAAATGTGGCTTATCAAGTTTTTACCACAAGCCTTCAATTATATTCCCTAACAATATGTGTGATCCTAATAATCATGTTTATGTTAGTATTTAAGTTTTGTTGATTTTTTTTGTTGTGTGTTGTACATATTTCTTTACTCATTGGATGCGCTTCAAAACTCATGGTCAATTGTAGCGTTAAAAGTGCGTAGCGAGGCAAACATTGCTCTGCACTGACGCATGACTTCCTCCCGCTGGCAAAAAGGTTGACTGACGAAATGTTGTACTGTATACAAATCTTAAATGACTGACCAGTTTTTTTTTCTGTGTGTCTTTCAATATAAAATAATATAGTATTCGTGATCTGCGTGTATGAATGTTACTAGCGACTAAATGTTAGTGTTGGTAGGGCTGGATTTGTTTTGAATGAGTTTCTTTATGAAGTTGATTAATTAATTGAAATATTTTTTCTTTTTGATTTGTATTTTTTGGTGTGTATTTGTGTTTACGTTTTGTTTTACATATGACTACGTCCCTTCAATTTATCTTATCAACCTTAAAGCACACTTGCTGTGCCTTATATTCAAATTTATAATAATTCTTAAATTTTTGTCTTCTTCAATTAACCCTCATAAGTTGTTTAACTTTTTTTTAAATTTTTCGTTGAATCTGAATCAAAAAATATGTCCTAAGGAAATTCGGCCTTCATACTAAGAAAAATAAACAACAAGTAGTTAAAATTACCATTGCAGAAAAACTGATAAAATTAGGAGAATATTTAGTAAATATTAGTAATAAAAAATTGGAAAAATAAATTTGTTGAATATCTAGCTAAATTTTAGTTAATTAAAATTAACAAAATATCTGCTAAAATCAGTAAAAACATTTAAATCATTGAAAATCATTTAATCAAAAAAAATGCTGGTCTTATGAAATCAGCTGTTATTAACTGTTACTAGACTGTTATGAAACTGTTATTAAACTGCTATTAACTGTTACTATCATTCTAACCAAATTTGAGGTAAATATAGCAAACATTTTGTAAATATAACATTTAATGTTTGCTATTTCGAGTCGACAAATATTTAGTAAAAGTTTTTGCTAATTTTTACAGAGTAAAATGATACTTTCAATGAACGAAAAATCACATCGAATTTATATTCGATGTGATTTTAAAGTTAACAGATATATTTTTGCTGTTCTTATTTAATTAATAGTTAGCAACCAAACCTGCTAATTTAGCAGTTTTTTCTGCACTGATTTCTAGCAGCTTTTTGTTCCGCGTTAAATCGTTGAAATAGATCTATTATTTATTGGCTCCACAGTTTCACCTTAGTAATTAAACTGTAAAAATTATATTAGTCAGTCATATTAGTTTATGAAATGAGATATAATTTTCATATAATTGTATAAAAAAAAAAAACTACGAAACATTTGTATAGACTAGTATATAATAACATTAAATTATATATAATTCGATACAATTATATGTAATACCCAAAATTTGTATGGCCACAAAATTCGGATGAAATTTTATCTAGTATTCATCCAATTTGTACAAAATTGTATTTAATTTGTATCGAATTAGATCTAATTCGAACCAATTGTATCAAAGTCGATACATTTGATGTATCTTAGATACAATTATATGTTCTCATTTTTCGGATCGAACTTGATCACATCGTATGTCTAATTTAGCCCCAACGAAGTGAAATAAGAATCTGGTCTATGAACCAAAAAAGATTCAATGCGTTCGCCAACTCTCCATCAGGTGGCGAGCAAACAACTGTTCTAAGACTTATCATCTCGCGCAATTGCAGTGGTTGCCATATCTGCCTTTCATATTTCCCCACCTTTAAGCTCTCCTCTCCTTTCCTTTCCAAGAAAGCAACACATTAATAATTAGGAAGAATTTCCTGAGTGTTGCTTAATCTTTTAAAAAAAAAATAAATATATAATTTAATGATGCCCCACAAATCCGTTTTTTTTTTTACTTTGGAAATCATAGTCAATTAATATGTTAATTGATTCAAATACAAAAAATGATCATATAAAAACATCCACACTTAATAGTCATAATCTGTATTATAATTGATTTTTTTCATTAATTTGTAATATTAATTGATTATATTTGACTGAATCGATTTCAGCATTAATTGATTACAAATTTGTTACACAACAAATTTTTAATTGTTTAATATATACAGTAGTGGGTCAAAAACATTTCGAACTGAAGATCGCAGTTGTGTGTTTTCATTGATTTATTTTCTTCAAATCACACTTAATTACTAATATTTATTTTTTACATATTCTTCATACATTGTTTGATGTTAAACAAATAAAAAAATTAATTCCGTTAAATTAAAACAACAAACAAATTAATAATAATAATAGATTATTCAAAATGCAGGTGTTTCAAATAATTTGCAACTCTCATTATTCTTACTCTAAACGACACTATTTATACTAACAAATGTTAGGATGTAACGGTAATCGCATTCCTTTTTAATATGAGATTCCGGCCGTACATTTTTTAAACAAATTTATTATAATTATTGTCTTTAATAGTTGTAATAAGATGTTGGATGCATAAACATCGTAAGAATAATTTTTGTAAAAATGGCAGGAAATAAATACAATTCTGATTTTAAATCAAAAGTTTTAAATGATTTTCAAAATGGACTTCCCAAAAGAAATTTCTATAAAGTACTCCGTTCCAAAATCAACGATTTGCCGCATTGTTAATAGTGGTAACTTCCGCACAACTCATAAAGGTGGAAGAACCCGTATTACAACTGTAAGAGAAGAACGGAAAACTAAGAATTTTTTTACGAAATATCCCAAAGCAGTTCCCAGAGAAGCTAAAAACTGAACTTTTAATAGATGCCAGACTTCTCACCGTTAAAAGAAGAGCCCGAGAATATGGTCTTAGAAGTTATAGATGTACAAAGAAAGCGTTTGTGTCAGTAAAAAACCGGAAAGGTCGGCTTGACTTTACTTTGAACTGGACTCAACAGCAATGGAAAAATATATTGTGGTCAGATGAGTCTAAATTAAACCTCCTGGGATAAGATGGAAGAGCCAATGTTCGAAGACCACGAGGCGAAAAGTTTAATCCCAGATACACAACCACCACAGTGAAGCACGGGGGTGGAAACATTATGGTGTGGTGGTGTTTTTCAGGAATTGGGATTGGGGCCAATTCACCGCATTACTAGCACAATGACGGACCACAATCTATAGAGATCTTTTGAGTTCAGTTATGCTTACGTATGCTGAATGGGAAATGCCACTCTCATGGACCTTCCAGCACGACAACGACCCAAAACATACGGAGGAGGTTGTAAAAGTTTGGCTGCAGGAAAATGAAATTAATATCGTCGGCTCAATCTCGCGATCTCAAGCCGATTTGAACATGTGGATGATTGTATAAACGGAATATCGGCTATAAAGTATTCCGAAATGGTGATGAACTTTTCGTCGAGTTGATGAAGCAGTGGAATGAAATTTCTGACGATTATATTAAAAAGCTCATTGCCTCAATGCCTTAGAGGTGTTTAGAAGTTATAAAAAATAATGGCTACGCTACAAATACTGAGTGTTGAAACCATTGTTGTATTTCCTGTTAATTACTTTAAGAGTTGCAAATATTTTGAACACTGCACTATCGACTTATTTTGTTAAAATTACTTTTTTTTTATTTTTAAGAAGTTACGAATAATTTTTTTGTATTTGTAAAATAATATGTTATAACTGAACTTAATAAAAAAAAACAAAACTTATACCACAAATCTTTTTGATCAAAAAATTATAATTACCTAAACCATGATTTCAGTTTGCAAATGTTTTGAGCACCACTGTATATATAGGTATATTAACAAAGTAATAAAAATTTTAAATTTTTTAATGAACTTCATTTTTGGATTTGCTTAAAGTTCATTTCAAAAAATAGTTCTTATTTCAAAAACTTTCATATGTGTACAAAATTATTTTCCTCTTATAAGGGTTAATACTTCCTCAACATACCTTTAAATGTCTAACATTATTTTATCTATCTACATTTCCTCAGTTTGATTAACGCTGACAATGACCATTTTTCTAGGGTGTACTCATACATTTTATTTTAATTTCAGAGTTAAAGTTGAGTTTTTTTGTTTTACGTTCTTATGTTTTTTCATCTATGAATGTGTGAACATTTTAATGAATTTTTATTGTTTCGTTTATGCATGAACTCAGTTTGACGCCTTCACGCATAAAAATTCGATTAGTTGTGGCTACAAGTATTTTTGTTTATATTCTATTAAATATTAGTTTAATTCATAATAAAAACTCGTAAAAAAATTCCCATAGAATACGTTAGTTACAATAATAGCTTTACAAAATTCGTTAATTTAATATAAAATTCTTAGCGATATATGTGGAATCCAACTAAGAAGTTAGTATATATACTAATTCCTTAGTGTATTCTAAATATCTTATGTACATGTGATTCTTTCCAAGCCAACTTCCCGCTACAGGGAAAAGTTAGATACCAAGTCAATATCAAACTTACAGTATTGTTTTTCTGTACAACACGAATATAAAACGGCACAACTGTTTGAAATTTTTCAAAAAGAGGGCGAAGTATATTTTGCGCACAATTTGGTATATCTATATATATAAAATAGAATGTGTGTTTGTTTATTTGTTTGTTTGTTTGTTTTGTTTGTTTGTATGTATGTATCTTATAGGAGACCAGACCACTGGACCGATCTTCCTGAAATTTTCACAGTATGTAACTGGAACTCCGGAATGGTCAATAGGATACTTTTTTTGGCCACGCCCACTTTTACGCCCACTATTTCATTATTTGAAATTGTATACACATGATGCTTTAGCCTTGGGATAGAAAGCTAAAATTTTCACCATGTGTTCTTTGGAACATGACAAAATTTCCTGTACTTTTACTTTTTAAAATTTTGCCCAGGAACGTGGTAAAAGGGGGGGATAAAAGTGGGAAAAAGTCTCCCCATTAGCGGCCTCACCGAACCCTTTACGATAGATAGCTGAAATTTTCACCATATGTTCATTCGGATATAACCCAACTTTCTGCAGTTTTTACTTTTTGGAATTTTGCTCAGGAACGTGGTAAAAAAGGGGATAATAGGGGAAAAAGTCTCCCAATTAGTGGCCTGACCATACCACTGGACCGATCTTCCTGAAATTTTCACAGTATGTAACTGGAACTCCGGAATGCTCAATAGGATACTTTTTTTTTGGCCACGCCCACTTTTACGCCTACTATTTCATTATTTGAAATTGTATACACATGGTGCTTTTGCCTTGGGATAGAAAGCTGAAATTTTTCACCATGTATTCTTTGGAACATGACAAAATTTCCAGCACTTTTATTTTTAAAAATTTTGCCCAGGAACGTGGTAAAAGGGGGATAAAAGTGGGAAAAAGTCTCCCCATTAGCGGCCTCACCGAACCCTTTACGATAGATAGCTGAAATTTTCACCATATGCTCATTCGCATATAACCAAACTTTTTGGAATTTTGCTCAGGAACGTGGTAATAGGGGAAAAAGTCTCCTCCTCAGTGGCCTTACCAACCCTTTGGGATAGAAAGCTGAAATTTTAACCATGTGTTCTTTCTGATATGTCCCAACTTTGGAAAATTTACTTTTTACAATTTTGATACGTAACGTGGTAAAAAAGGGGGATAATAAGGGAAAAAGTCTCCCCTTTAGCGGCCCGACCAAACCCTTTGCGATAGAAGGCTGAAACTTTTACCATGTATTCTTTCGGATATGTCCTAACATTCTAAATTTCACTTTTTCCAATTTTGCTCAGTGACGTGGTAAAAAGGGGGATAATAAGGGAAAAGTGTTCTTTCGGATATGTCCTAACTTCTAAAATTTCACTTTTTAGGATTTTACTTAGTAACATAGTAAAAAGGGGGATAATAAGGGAAAAAGTCTCCCCCCTTACCGGTCTGACCAAACCCTTTGCGATAGAAGGCTGAAATGTCCATAATGCTTTTCTTTCGACTTTGACCCAACTTTTCTGGAATTTCACTTTATATAATTTCCATCAGGAATGTGGTAAAAATGAGGATAGTAGAGGCGAAAATTTTCACCCATGTGTTCTTTGGGATATGACCCAACTTCCTGCAGTTTATCCATCATCCCAAAAACTAGGTCTAAGGCACGCTAAACAACGTAGCGGGCTGCGCCCGCTAGTTATTTATAATAATTTAACTGAATATGGAAAAAAGTTAGAATTTTAAGTGTTACAGAAAACTCAACTTATCCAAAAATAGGAGAAACATTTTTTTAATTTATGAAAGCGTTCAGATGTGTTCCTATCTAGAAATTTTCAACGTATATGTGCTTCCCTGGACGCATTCTTTTGAATCAGTAAATAATGCATAAAATGAAGCAGTAAATAATGCATACAATGAAGCATTATTGTTGTCAATATGCAAAAAAAGGGCTTCACATTTCATACGCAGGCATCAATTTATTGCTTCTTAGAGCACATGAAGGAAACACATTCACCCGCTAAAAAGAAGCATACCAATTGGGGACATCGCGAACAAATTTATCTTTTGCGGGTTTTTTAATCAATGAAATTATTTATATTGAAGATATAATTGACATATTCGAAAATTTTGATTTTGAAACTTATTTCATGGTTTGCAGTCTCAAAGGCACTTTATGATGTTTTTGAGATTTGATTTCATCAAAATGAATTCTAAATGATTTAATAACCCAAGAAATATTTAGTTCTTTTGGTTTAACCGTTTTATTTTCATAAAGCGAAAAGCACGACTGATTTTTGGGTTCCCTTTAGGCCAAAAATTTAAAATTTTCCAACATTTCGCTTACAATTGCAAATTATTTTCGACGCTTTAAATTAGAAATTTTTGTTTTGATGGAAAAAGTTGTGATGGAAACAAAGTGTTAAAAAAATATTCGTAAGTAGTCTTTATATTAGAACTTAAAAACAAATCACACGCATTTTTTGACGGTTTGATGATATTTGAAATAGGGTTTATGGTTGCCTATTTCGAGAAAATCATATTAAACATATTATACTTTTAAATTCGCAAAAGTTTATATAAGAATGCTGCAGACTTGGGAGACGTCAATTACATTTTACAATCATTCACTTGTGAAATTTTTCAATATCATTAATAATTTCAGACCAACGGTCACACTTGATTACTTAAACGCTTTCTAGGAAAATTTTCAATTTTGTCAACCCCAGACATGGGACATAATACCAATACTGGAGTATTTATTAGAGGGACAATTACTTTTTTACGTCAAATTACATGTAATTGGGTGTAATTGAGTAGTTTCCCTGTAATTAAAAACTGCCGCTGTACACTCTAGGAATGAAAAATATTAAATTTGTTTTTGCACTTTACGAATTTAGTCCGTCGTAAAGATTTACTATAGACACCTACATCCATAGAAATAAATCTGAAAAATTAACATAAAAATCTACTAAAAATTTGTTAAAAATTATGTTGCAAAAAAACTGCTAAAATTAGGAGATTTTTATGCTAAATATCAATAATAAAAAAACAGCAAAAATAATATGTGCACTTTACAGAATTTCAGTTATATTCGATGTGAATTTTTAGTTAGATGAAAATAGAATTTACTCTGTAAAATTAGCAGAAACTATTGCTAAATATTTGTAGACCAGAAATAGCAAGCAAAAACTGTGATATCTACAAAGTCTTTACTATATTTACCTTAAACTTAGTAGAATGCAAATAATAGTATATTTTGCTAAAACCAATAGAAATGTTTGCTAAAAGATTGTTGCTGATTTCAGAACGGCAGATTTTTATTCGCATTAAAAAAATATAAAAAAGAAATTTAAAAAGTTTAAAATTTTTTTTGATTTTTTTTTCTTCAAAATTTTTTTTCTGATTTTAACAAAAGTAATTTCATTTATAGTAATTAAATGTGCTAACGTCCCAAAACTTATTTAACAAATTGTGAAAAGCAATCTGATGTAGGCGTGTCCCTATCCGAATTTCATTCCTGCCCAAAGAAATCTTCAGGGGACTTGTTATTAGAATTTCTAGAGATATTTGTTATGTTAAATCACAAACTCAATGAGAATTTCTTGTCCTCGTCTAGGAGCGAGATTCAAAATTTAAAATATCAAAGAAAAAACAAAAACAACAACAAAATATTGTCACAATTGGCTTTGTCATCTTCCAAATACTATTCTGTTTTTTGACAGACCTAGCAATGTAGTGACGTTTATTCAAGTAAATCAACAATAGAAAATCATATGTTTTCTATTAGTGTCAGTTACATTTAAATTTGCACAAGCACCTGCATATTTGTTATTTAAATTTATTTTCATCGGGATAAACATTAATTGCATTTTACTAAAATTTTAGTTAGATATAAATAAAAATTTGTAGATGCAACAGATTATTTTTTTCTATTTTTTTTTTATATTTAGTAAAAAAAAATCTGCTAATTTTAGCAATTTTTTCTGCAACGTAATTTTTAACTAATTTTTAGTAGTTTTAGCAATCATTTTTACTAATTTTTTTTTTTAATTTTATAAAAAAAAAATTGGAAAAACATCCCTGCGGGAAATGATGGGTCGATTGATCCAAAGTCGTAATTCCGTGATGTATGATTGGGGAGCACGTCACGCAACTGGTGAAACCAAAATTGTGGTGCACCAAAAAGTGATAATTTGTGTGAAATGACCAATCACGTGACTATAGTAATGGTGACAAAACATTCACTGGTTGGTACCAGATATATCATGTAACTGGAGAAAAAGTAACATAACATCAAAGTGTACTGAATCAGCTAGGGTCGTTGTAGTTGAAGTTGTTACTGGTCATTGAAGTGTTTCAAAACCGCTAGCAGTGGATGAAAACATGGCAATTAGTACCAAAGGATGCAGTTCCTTGACTGCTACCAAGTGGACACAACACTGAAGAATTTTTTTATGTACCGACTTTGTGACAGTAGGAAGAAGACGTAACACTTCACTGGTATAAAATAACTGAATACGGAACTGTTTAGACAGTGACCAGTTTGTCAGATGTGGCAATTTCTCGCCAAACGTCGCCATCTTAATACTCGTTTGGCAAGTTATGCCGACACTGGCTATTTTTCGAGTGATGGCGATTTTACACATAAAATATCCCTACCAGAAATATATCACCAGAATATGATTTTTTGCACAACTTTTTCAAAAACTTGAAACGCTTTACAAAAATATAATTTAAAATTTCAAAATTTCTGCATATTGGTTTCTAAACATCTTGTTTAGATATTGCACATGATTTTTGGTAACGATGTTTTATGTGTAAGTAATTGACGATTTTTAAGTATTTCTTTGGGAACAAAATTGAAACTGCGTATATATTTCGTTACTCTCCTTTATACGAGTAAGTTATACATTAATGTTGTGCTGAATTGTTGCAGCTCCTTCTTTTATAAAGACATTATTGTGAACTAGTATTATAATGCAGCATAAAAAATTAAAATGTTAATGAAGTGCTTTTTAGAAGTGTAGGAATATGAAAATTAATAGAAATTGTTTGATAATGTTAGCAAATAAAGAAAAACTGGCAAAAAACCTGTATTTCGAACATCCGGACTTCTTGTCTAGTTTATGCACTTTTCCAAATTTAAATTGTTATAATGAATTTAATATATATTAATAGTTTTGTGTTGGGTATAGACAAAATAAACTAATTTTAAAATTGATTTTTGTTGTGCCTTTTTGAAGGTTTTTTGAACAGGTGGTATGCCACGCTGTTCTGAATAAGTTGCTAATTACTTTTCGCATGCCCGGCGACATGTACCCCATAGACCAGTGCAGTGGTACATTACAAAACTATTCCACTCAACCACCTCTTTAACAGAACACATTGCGCTTAATATGTGACCAGTTTTCCTTCAAACATTTTTCTCCAGTTCCACGATACGTACACCTACACCAGTTACGTGATAATTTTTTCCCCACTGGTTCTGTTGCATATCACATAGATCCTAAATGGTCATACTTTGATACTGCCTTTTTCTAACTTGTCCCGTAGCATATTCATCTCAGTCGGTAAGGTGATATGTTTCCTTGGTCAAGTTATTCGCCACGTCACACAGTGCTCCACATGTAGCAATTGTCACCTCCTATGACAAGCCCATGTTAAAAGTACCGGTCACTTTCATATAACAGAACCGAAACGTGGACTGGTTCATACACACAAAGTTCTAGTCACGTGACCATACCAGTGACTGGTCTATTTCCCGCAGGGATATAACAAAACTTCGCAAAACTTTTAAAAAGTTTATAAAATGTTTGCGTTTTAAAATGCTTTTTTCGAAGATCTGCTGTTTACTAAGAAATTCAGTTCACTCAATACGCTAGAAAATTTCAAATAGTGAGTGTCAGATGAAAAAAAAAAACATTTTCAAAAAATTTACACCAATTCCTCATAAGCTTGTGATGTTCGCATTCCGTTATTGGTGCTCTGATATTAACTCAGCATAACTACATTCAACTGTATAAAATTAAACCAATTTTTAAATACTCTTCTCAAACCCCAATTCATTTAAGCAGCGCAAAACCCCTATGGAAAAACTGAGAAAGTTTAAAAATCGGAAAATTTTGGATTCACTAGTAAACCAACAATCCGCGATAAGGAAATTCATTTTTTTATGAATGTTTCTAATAAATCAAGTGACTCCATTTTGTATTGGTTTGGATCAAAAAGATAGAAAATATGAGCAAAAAATAAATTATTGAAAAAAACTCTCGAAAGTTTCAAGTAATTTTTTAATTTTTCGAGTTTAAAATGGCCATAAATTCTTCAGGTGAAGACTTTTCTACCTTAAACTTTGCATGTCATAGTTTTTTAAGTATAGTCTACCTAACCTAGTCCACTGTTTCTCACAATTTATAAATCTTTGAGAAATAAAAGCCATCAAAAGTCAGTTTCAATAGCTGTCGAAAATTTTTGAAGTTGCTCATAAACATTAATGTGTATCGAAAAAACAAACCAAAATTTTCAACAATTTCTGATAAAGAAAACATTCAAAAAGTGTTATATTTAAAAAATTGGTCAAAGTTTGGGCTAATGTTTAAAAAAACTAATTAATTAATTTACTGCCTAATGATGGAGGAGATACTCTCAAATAATCATGTATCATAAAAAAATGGCCCAAGGAAACACCTGAATAACTAACGTGACCAACTGATCAACAAGGTCACGAAAAAGCAGGTTTTTTGTCCAATAAGAGGAATAGTTAAATTTGTTTGTCTCAAAATAAGGATTTTATTAAACGATAATTTTGTATGTCTTGTTGATATTTTCAAAATTGCATTTCATTTTGAATTGTCAGATATGAGATCATAATTAAAATGTTACTATTTATTCCCACAAGATTTTTTAAATATTTTTCATATTCTCTTGCATTTATTAACAATTAGTGTTTTCTATTTGTAATAGTAAAATTTGAATTATGATCTCAAACCTGACAATTAAAAAAGAATAGCGATTTTATTAAATTTAAAATTTTTTTATTTAAAATCGGTTCGAAAAGGATTTTGAAATTAGTTATTGAAAACAAATTCGTGAGTTAATTTTTTAGCATTTTGGTGGTTTTTTATAATTAGGAATTTTTTAAAAATTTCTGAAAAGTTTTCTAACCTTTTAAACGGGCTTATGAAAAATTCTACCAAAAAAGAATTATGTAAAATACTGTGAAAATACGAAAATTCTGTATTTTAAATAGACTTCTATAAAAAAACACTTTAAATTTGCGTATTTAGGAGTCCCTATTTTGTACAAATCAGAATGAAATTTATATTTTGTTTGCACGGCTTCGATTGATTAGGCTTTAAATACACATTTTGAAATCCTATTCCTAGTTCCAACAACTTTATTTCAATTAAAAATCTAAAAAACTTATAGTCTATTAAAAATTTCATTATTATTTATAAACAATTTAGTAAGAATATCTAAAATATAAAACGCGGAATTTTGGTTCAAAAATCTTGAAAACATTCAAGGTGGGATCAGGCTATAAAAAGTGTCCCGTTAAAAGCGGGATATTTGGTCAGGTTATGAATAACACACAAAATGAAACGAAAAATTTAAGTATAAAAATACCGAAAAAGAAAAATTAATTTCGCATAATGTTGTATAATAAATATGTACAAACTTATTCAACTAAATAGAGTTAAAGGCGTAAAATACAGTAAAGCCATCAAAAATGGATATAGTCGATAACAAAAGAAATTATTATTTAAGAGGCATAAATTTAATCAAGTCGCCTTGTCTATAAATCAAACCTTTCTTGTAGCAAATCCCTCACCTTAGCCTATAACACAATATCACTTACATTGGGGTTCAGGTGTCCTTTAAAAGAAAGATTCACTGTGCATATACACATTTGTATTCCATAAGTATATAAATTTCACATTAACCATAACCTCAAAAATGCATTGCGTATTCCGCAGAAATCCCTTTTCTCATGTTTAAAAAATAAAACTGCTTCAGGGATAATTCGTGAAAAACAGAAACCAAATCATCATTCTGTATAACTTTTTCAAATACAAACATGTACGATTTGTTCATTCATCTTTGTAAGACTTTAAATTAAAAAGTCAAAAATTTGAATTTTTTTTTTTTTTTTTTTTTTTGTACTTTTACAATATGTTGTACAAACATTGTGGCTCATTAAGCGTACAAGTTTTTACATTAATGATGACGAATATGTTTTACAAGAACATACATGCAGCATAATTTTAGTTGCCAAGTTTTTATTATTGAGTTTTCACTTTGGGGAAAAATAAATTTTCAGATCATAAAAGGAATGTTTTCAAGATTTTGGAAAAATTCTGATGTCATTTTCGACACACAAAATGTAATTAATTAATTTAAAAATACAAATTTCTCCAACCGATTAAAACCAACGATTAAACCGAGATAAAAGAAAAATTCTAAGCATTGTGCAAATTGCTGCTGTTGGCAGCAATCGATTGTCCAAGCCCTCCTTAACATTTTCAGCTAACAGAACAGAACCCGAACAGAACCCATAGATTTGAACGAGCTATGTTGTACAGTCGGGTATTTGAAAAAAGAATGGTAATAAATAAGGAACTTCTAATCTACTGATCCGAGCGGTACGAATGAAAGTGGAAATTGTTAAAGAGGTGTTAATATTTTGTAATATTATGATCACCTTGTTTTAGTATAGGGTGTACTTACAGTAGGGTCTGAAAAAAAAAAATTTTGGAGACCCTACTGTAAGAACACCTTATTTGGCCGCAACTTGAAAAAACAATATCATATATTTCAATACTTTAAATCTTTCAAAAATGGAAATACAATAATTTTCCGCTGCCTGAGGTCAAAGGTCAATTACAGTAACAATGAACCACATATGTAGTAAAATATAAACAAACATTTACTGGTTTTATTTTTTTAAATAAAAAAAAAAAACGTTACTGTATAAAATGAATAAAAAATCATAATACAATAATTTGATGTTTGTTTTTTCAAATGAACTACAAATGTAGTCACAAATGAAATTTTTTCTGCAAATGACTGTTTTTTCTGTAAAAAATAAAGATACTGTATTACAACTTAAACAACTACAAATATTTACAGCAGAAGTTCGTTGAGTGTATCGGATATGATGTTAATGGTTTTCTTCTTGAACTTTGACATTGATTATTTGATAGGGGCATATGTATATGCAGAGTTATTCCCAAATTGGAGTAATTTCACTGATGCCTTGAAGCAGACGAATACGGACACTGACCAAATTTCCGTGTTTTTGTTTCCATTTTCATCTGTGCATCTGGCAGTCAGTGTTGCCAAATATTTTTTAACAAATCCCCCAAAATTGTTCAAAGAAAATCCCTTCGATTTACTCTACTACTAAAAAAATCAACCCAAAATTATTTTTCCTAAAATCTGCTAAATTGTTTTGCTGTTATTTCAAATTCTTTAAATAAAAATTTAATAACACACTAATTTCGTTAGAGTTTTACTGTTTTCATAGTCATGATCGGAAGTACTATTTTAACAACGTAGTAAAGTGTCTTAAATTTTAACAACAATCTAAAAAAAAAGTTAAAATTATGTAAAAAATCTGACAAATAAAATAATCGATCTGAAAATTATATTTTTATAAATGTAAAATTACCTCTTTTAATCAGATTTTTCCACCCAAAAATCGAAATAACAAATTTTTAACACTTAAAATGACCCTAATCGACTTAAAAACCCCCTAAATCTAGGTGGAAACCCTTAACTTTGCAAACACTGTTGGTAGTAGCAACTCGCTTACTCTAAAGTAAATTTCTTGCCACGAAGGAAGTGAGACTAACTAATCGGATGTATTCCATATAATTGGTGGTCCCGAAATTTAGGGACCCTCACGACGAACCTCAATAGACAATATAATCTCAGGAATAATCGGTACAAAAAGGGTCTATCGGGCACTGATGTTTGTAGGCTTTTTGAGTTGGAGTCTGACACATCGGAACATGTTCTCTGTAAATGTGATAGGAAGATAAAACAAAATTTAAGCTGAAGTGGACAAAAATTTAAAACAGCAATAAAATCTATTAAAAATCATCAAAATAAAAAAAAAAAACGATAAAATTACTGAAAAAGAGCCACCAACAATAAAATATAACTCACATCAAGAAGAATTCACAAAATGGAACAACCGATAACAAGTGATATAGGTACCAAGAAGTAAAAAAAAATTGCCATGGATCAAACTGTTCCAAATGAATTTTACTAGGAACAATAAAAACGAATTCTAAATTTCTTAAAGTGGTAAGATATTCTAAATCACAAAGAGAGTATTCAATGAATACACAGTAAGTTTGTGAAAATTACACACCAAAATTCCGGAACAAGTAAACTTAAATGTTTGGGCGTAGAAAACTAGTGGTACACTCTGTTTTAAAATTTTAGTTCAAAATAATAATACTACAATAACACTACAGTCAGATAGTTCCCTTTTGTATGTTAAATTTTGAAAATGAAAATGTTTTCTTGTTCCTAAACTTAGAATATTATGTAGGTAAAAACCACTGCAAATGTAGTTAAAAAAAAATTAAATTTCACTTGAAAAAAGGACGACTTACATTACATTAAATTTAACTAACATTGTCATTTGTTTTTGACTGTTGATAAAAATAACCACAAATATAGTAAAAATAATCTATATCCACCTAAAAATAGAATTAGCTGCTGTGTAACGACTTTTTGAATTGTAAAATAGCTATTAGACAAATATTAAATAAATATTTTTTTTAAAAAAAATTATATTAAAATTGAACCACAAGAGTAGTCAAAAATTGACTAACGTTCATTAGTTTTATTTTTTTAAATAAAAACAAAAAAAAACTGATAAAATTAATGTAAATTCAAAGTACAGTCATATGATGTGTTTTGTGTTTTTAAATGAACTACAAATGTAGTCGAAACTGGAACTTCTTCTACAAATGACTGCTTTTTCACTTAAAAATACAGATACCGTAATACAACTCAAGCAACTACAAATATTTACAACAGAAGTGCACTTCGTGTATAAGATCTATGGATTTTTCAATCCCAACTTTTGACCCAATTAATTTTCTGTAACTGCTTTACACCAGCATTGGCGTAGTTATAAAATAAAAAGCTTATATGAAAATACTACTTAAGTGTCTGATATTATGATGATACGTTGCAAAGTTTTAACTTATTTGTATTTTCATAAGGGGATATGTTAAATTATGAGGTAAATACAGCATTTAAATCTGAATAAACATACAAATCTGAATAAACACACATGAATGAAAATTTACACAGTTCCAACAATATACATATTCAATTTTTGTGGGCGTAGCGGTGTAATGGGTAGCACGTTGAACAGATGGTCTCGGGTTCGATCGGCCGATTGGATTACGTCTATTAATAAATATTTAACAAAATCCGCAAATGTTACCTTGATATTAGGATTTCCCAAGTTTTTGATCTACCAATAGTAGAAATCTTTAAAAATACCAGAATTAACTTCTTTAATATTTTTCCAAAAATAGCAAACACTTAAATCTTATATTTAAAACTCCATAATAGCAAATCTTTAGAATTTACCCCTCATTCATATATTTCTAATATTTTTGAAATTTAACACTATTGGTAAACAAAAACGTGGGAAATCCAAATAGGACGGTAAAAATTGCGTTTTTTGTTAAAATGTTAATGTTTAATATTTAATATTCAATAAAATATTTATTAATAGATATAATCCAATGATTTTTTGGACTTAAATAGGCTTTAAAGTCTCAAAAGTAAAATTGATATCAGAATTTAAGATATCTTATAAGCAATCTCTAAATTCAAAAAATAAAATTAAAATTTCTAAAAATGGAATTTTTAAAATTTGTTGCGGAGATTAAGAGAAACTTATCCAATAAATTGGGTATATGTTGAAGTATCTACAACCGCTTCCGATGCCGTATTTGAGGTGAGCAAATTTTGAAATTATGGGTTAAAGTTGATAAAACCGGCTGATTGGAAAAGTATATCAAAATCAAAGATTTTTTAACAAAAATATCTTTTATACGAAAAGATTTTTCAGAATATTATGCATATTTTATATGTTAAGAAAAAAAGTATTTATATGGAGGTAAAAACCTGTTGGTGCTTTTTGGGAAAAAATCGCAAACATTTGATTTTTATTTTTTTATTTAAACTCATAATGAATTTAGGTTTCCACGAAATCTGGCTTACAATCGAGTTAAATCCAGTTAAAAATCTGTCTCGTTTACATTATTGAATTTGGCAGGTAAACTGGATTTTTGCTTGACAACAGCAACATTTTGTAAACAAAATAAATAAAATAACCTCAAATTTTCTAAAATATTATTAATTCACTGGCAGAAGACAAAATTTGAAGAAAGAAACAATGTTAATTTTGCTGAAAAAAGTGTTTTTTTATTGGGGATGATTTTGGGAACGACGATATTTCTTTTTGTTCTTCGGGTCACCATATCAATGATGTTTTGCACAAATCGACTTCGCCGGAAAGAAAAATAAGTAATTGGATGATGAATGGAATTTATCTTTCAGTAAAAAATGGAATTTTATTGTTTTTAACACTCGTTTTATTTAGTTTTGCTAAATTAAATAATTTCTTTTTTTATTTGTTTTCATATTTTTTTTCCACAAGGTGATGCCACATTTAGCAAATTTCTCTCCCAAAATAGGGGAAAACACAGTGTTGTATCGCTACTACCCAATTTTGAAGGTAATTTTAAACCTCGACAATCTTGTTATGAATTGGTATGAAAAATCTGCTTTGAATTACTCCAGTTTAAACTAGATTTCAGGTATAACGTAAATTCACTATTAAAGTAATGTAGTTTTTGAGAGCAACAAGAATTAATAACCACAAAATTAAAAAAATGGCCTTGATTTGGTCCCGTTATTGGCAAAAACTGGACCTTTTTTTTTTTTTTTTTAAAAAAGAGAAGCAACACTCAGGAAGGGTTCCTATTTACTAATGTGTTGCTTTCTTTGGAAAGGGGATAGTAGAGAGATGAAAGGTGGTGAAAGATGAAGGGCTTCAAACATTGCAATACTGTAATTGCGCGAGATGATAAGTCTTAGAACAGTTGCTGCTCGCCATCTGATGGAGAGTTGGCGAACTTATTGAAGCTTTTTGTTTCATAGCCCTGACACTTAGGAAATTATGTTGGTAAAGACGACAGCAATTGTAGTCAAAAACAAATGAAATTTCATTTAAAAAAAGGACGACTTACATTTCATTAAAATCAACTAACATTGTCATTTGTTTTTTAATGTTCAAAAAATGACTAACAATTGTAGTAAAAATGAACCACATGGTAGTAAAATATAAACAAACATTTATTTATTTTATTTTTTTAAATAACAAAAAACAACTGTAAAAAATGAATGTAAAATCATAAAACAGTCATTTGATGTGAGTTGTTTTTTTAAATGAACTACAAGGTTAGTTAAAAATTTTATTTGTTCTAAAAATGACTTACATTTACATTAAAAATAAAGAAACTGTATTACAATCCAAACAACTACATATTTTTAAAGCAGAAGTTCCCTGAGTGGATTCATTATTTTACTTCGGTATGGGAACACCGAAGGTGGGCGCAGCGATACATATAAGTGATAGAAAACTCATACATATTATTTTTCTAAATTGATGTTGTCGTCACCGGGAATCGAACCCGGGACCATCTGTGTAACAGTCCAACGCGCTAACCATTACACTGCTTCACTATTAAAATAATGTAGTTTTTGAGTGCAACAAGAATAATTAACCACAAAATTAAAAAAATGGCCTTGATTTGGTCCCGTTATTGGCAAAAAACTGGACTTGATTCGGACTAAATTAAAAATGTCTCCTTTTCAAATGAGAATATCTCAGTAACTTTTAGAGATAACCCATAAATGCAAGCATGTTTTTTATATGCTTTTACTAGCACATTAGAAATGTGGCAATTTTATGAAAATCGGATAAAAGAAACATAAAAATGGCGAGCACTCAACATGTTTTGCTCACAAAGTACCCTACCTAAATAAGAAGTACCCTACCCTAAATAAGAAATTATCAATTATAAGCGACCACAAAGCTCTTAAAGAAAAAACCATAAAAGCCTTCAAAACAAAATAAAAAAAAATACTCCAATTTGGAAAAAAAGTCAAACAAAAATTTTTTAATTTTTTTTAACATTGAAGAAAAAGCTATCGAAAACATTTTGTAAAAAATTGTCTAACTACAATTACCTATTATATGTATCTAGAAAAAGGGCTATTTGACGAAAATGTCAAAGTTCATCACCCTCCAACTCCGATATCGCTGAAATGTTGTGTCACAATTATTACCCAATAGTACTCGAATTAGTGCAAGTTTCATAACGACCCCAAGACATCGGTTTCAAAAGTTCGGTCACTTGAGATGAAATATTCCATATAAACTAATTGTGAAAGAGGGTAAAATGGTTTCCTCGTGGTGGTAAACAAATATTTAAGAGAGTTTGTCAAAAATATTTGATTTTGAGATATCATCACTTTTTTCTGTTTTTGGCTTAATTATTTTTGAAAATTTCAACTGCCTCCAACTACAATTTCAACTGCTCGGTGGGTTCCGACTTCGCTGATTTAGGCTCCCTTTTACAAAGTAAAAGGAGATGTATTTATATGAAATTTTAACTCGACATTCGATTCAACGTCGAAAATTATTTTAAAAATGTTTCCAGTTTCTAAAGTTCGCCGTTTAGGCAAAAGAGTGGTCTGACCACTATTTTTAAAAATAATATATAAAATATTAATCACACACAATAATAATGTATTCCCAACTAAGAAAAATGGCATACATCGCGATCCCCTAAAAATTTATTACGTTTTTAAAAAATAATAAAAATATTTGTTTTTAACACACAATGAGGTTGTTCACAAGGGGCATACTTAATGTTGTATGCGTCGTATCGAAAATAGAGAAGCTAAAATTTTGTTTTAAAATACACAACATTAGATGATAGTACAATGCAAAATGTGTACCTATGTTTATTGGACTATGTTCAATTGTGCTAACAGAGTGAAAACCCAAACCAAAACCCGCAAAATCTTCTTCAAATTGAAAATTAAATTTTACCATATCGATACAACACTTAGTACACCTTGCGAAAATCCTTAGTGAAAAACTATTTTTAGTTAAGAAAAATGCTACAAACATTTTCGATATATCGCGGGCCATTAGAAAGTTGTTAATCAGTAAAATATTAGATTTTAGTAAAGACAATGTTTTATAACTTAATAACTTTTTACTGGGTTACCATAAAGCGAAAGTTTTTGCACCACTATTCTCAGCTAAAAAAAAAAACTTAACATAGTTTTTGGAAAAAAATATTTTTTTCCGAGGACTCTATTGTGTAAGTAGTGCACTTTGAAAACGGAAAAAAGTTTTTTTAATAATTGTGGTTTTAAAATCGAAAGATGAATTCAAGTTTCATCTAAAGACAGCTCTTTTTGCTCTGTAGGCAAAGAGACCCTAAATCAGCGTTTTTGGACGCCGAACGCATATGGAAGGAGTTTGAATAAAAAAAGATAACGGTATTTTTTTATTAATCCAAAAGCATTTTAAAAAGTGATTATATCCCCAAAAAATAGAAATTTTATACTTTTCTGACTAATATTTATATCATAATTTGTGATTAGAATACGATCATTTTTTTCAGTAAATTGAACGCACTCGATATTATTTTACCTTCATTTAAAAACTAAACCCGCTTCAAAAATTAATTCAATTTTCGTTACTTTGTACAAAAATTTGACTTAATCATTTCTTGTTCTAAAGAATAAGTACCTCCATGTCAATTATAATTTGTTTAAAAATCACCTGTGGCGTTAAATAAACATTTTGCACAAAAAAAAAAGCACAAAAAACAAATTTTAATTGTATTTAAGTCAAACAAGATGATAATTTCAAAGGTCCTTTACATGCGGCAGCAATCTGGTAGGTAACACAAGTAACATACCTTGATATAACGCTAGAGTAGGTCTTATGTTTCACAACAGTTTTCAGTTCTTTAAGCTTTTTTTTAAAAACATGTTTTAAACCAATATTAAATCAGTCAAATGCCACAGTATGACAAGAAAAAGATTCATTTAAAATAAATAAACTGGCCACAAAAATGCTAAGATAATGCGTTGGTTGCATGCCATGAAGAAGAAATGCTTCTGACTTGTGCCTGATGTTTGAGTTATTGTTTTTTATGCCATTTTTTCGCTCTTCCTTAAAAGGATAATTAAGGGCGTTTTTAAATCATTTCGGTAATCTTTTGTATTTTGGGTTTTATGCCAGAAGAAACTGAAGTGTATTAAAGATAATCACTGAAATTATTTAAATTTTTGAAGAATAAAATAACAAGACATGAACTTTGATATGTGAATTTTTTAAAAGAAATTTGTCAAAATGATAATAAAGTTTTAAGGGGAAATTGCATTATAATAACCAGTGGAAATTTGAATTTAGTTTAGATTGGACTCTAAAAATTTCAAATCTTCGCAGGGCAAGCAGAAATATAGTTAAAAAAAAAGATTTTATGATCATAAAAATGCAAAAAAAAACAAGAATCGGTGTCCTTAAAATTAATAAAATGTGGTCCTAAAAGCTTATTTAGCTTTAAAAATCTCTATTTTTAAACATATTTTCTAGTAGGGGAACTTGGGGTAGTGTTAAAATAATCGTGAAATGGTAAATTCAATTTGTTACTTATATTCACACATTTTAAGAAGTCCTACCTACTGGATCTTGTTAAAAAAATAAAAAAATTCTGAGTCCATGGTTTGTTTTAAAAAACTATTTTCGTAATTCATTTTATTTCATATATTTTGAATGACGAAGTGATATCGGCAAAAAATTTGCAAATTATTCGAATTTATGCGAATAGGATCAATTTGGGGTGAAGTTTTAATAGTATTATGGGTGGAAGTATTACGAGTAATTTAAGCGATGTTAGACCGCATTTATTTTGTATTAGTAGACAATTTTATAAATGAGAATTTTTTTTATTAATTTAAGAGACATTGCGCTAAAATATATAAAAATTAAACATAGAAAAAAGTGATTTGGCAGAAGCAATAAAGGCAGTCATAACTAGGAAAGGGACATTATATTCTAGGACACGTGTGGCAACCAGCCACTCAACAAAATTCAAATATGTATAAAATACAATTATCAAATAAACTTTGAATTTTGTATTATTTTTAAGTTTCAAAACGGTAACAATGGCATTGGAAACAGGTAAAAACTGCCACGAAGTGTCGTCATACAGACCAATGTCACTGCTACCAGTGATCTCCAAACTTTTTGAGAAGCTACTTCAAAAATGCATTAAACCAATTTTAGAAGCGCACAGCGTAATACCAAACCACTAGTTTGGTTTTAAGCAAAAATACTCAACCATATAACTTGTTTATCGGATAACCAACGTAGTCGAAAATTCTTTTGAAAATAGACATGTTTGCTCTGCTGTTTTTATTGACGTAGCTCAGGTATTTGACAAAGTTTGGAAGGGTTGCTTATACAATTGTCGCAACTTTTCCCTACAAATTATTAAAACATCCAGTGTGTATTATAAATCGTTGTATTCTTTTAATTCTATCGCGAATAAATCCGAATCTTTTTGCGTGCATGCTTACATAAGCTGTCTCATATATCTGGACTTCCCCGGACACAAGACACACCCAGAAAATATTTAAAAAATAATTTTTTTAATGGTGTAAATAATTTTATTGAAAAATTAAGTTTGATACCGCAAAATTAAAAAGGGAAAAGTATGCTTTTGTTCCAATTAAACAAAACTATGCACAAAATAAAAATTTTACTTAAGTTTTTTATTATTTGTATGTTATAACTCTATGGACTAAGAGGAATAAATAATTCATCAAAGAAATGTCGCCATGCTTATGAAAGATAATATTTAAAGAATATTTTCTGCAATACTAATTCGAGTTAAACGATTTAAAACTTTCTGGATCGATAAAAAATAGATCTAAACCTTTTTTAAAAATTAAAAGAAAAGTGTTAGTGGGGTAATTCGGGACTAGTTGGTGCACCAACATATTTGTATGTTTGAATGTGTGAAAATTACATACAATTATTTATTGTTTGTATTAAAGATGGTATTTCTTTTAACAAAAGGGTTAATAAACTTTAAAAGTATTTAATAAATACAAAAAACAAGCAAACTAATAAAATAGGTGCACTCAAAAAAGTCCGTAATGTTAGCAAAAAAGTTGGTACAATCAGCATATTTTTTGCATAAAATCAGTCAGGTAAAAACAAAACGCAATAAATCGCAATTACTAACATGCATGTGTGTATGTATGAATATGTATTAGGATGTCCCTTAAAATAACGACTAGTCGATTTACGCTCATTACAACCCCCAGTTTTATTGCAAATGGTTCCAAATGGAAGAATCAAATTTTTTTTATAAAACGTTACCCCGTACACTTTTGGAAAAAAAAGTGTATTATTATTAAAAATTCCCAAAATTCGAAATTTCAAAAAAATGTACTTTTTATTTCATTTGTTCATGTATTCATGTATTATACTAATAACCAGATATGGAATTCTGACTGCATCGGATATCATTAACCCACTTTAGCCAGGAATTATTAAAGAAACAAATAAAAATAAAATTGTATAAATTTTTAATAACAATACAAATTTTTTTAAACGGGCCATTTTCGTGTCGCAAGATGGGTTCAAAAAAACTTAGTTCTTCCATTTGGAACCATTTGTAATAAAACTGTTGGGTGTAATGACAAATCTATTTTTAAGCGACTTCCTAATATGTATGTATGATGCAATTTTACATTTTTCAAATGAAAATAATTCTAAAATACAAAAATGAAATATTAAAAATATAGCTAAATATAGCTAAATATCATGAAAACCATAAAATACCTGAGACTGGCATTTATTGTTTTGTACAGTCGCACCAGAGCGTATTTTATATTTTATTTTTGTCAGCATTCTCAATTTATCAAAATATTGTTTTGTGCAGTAGCACCAAAGCGTATTTTTTTCGGCTGCATTTTTAGTTTTTAAATTTATCAAAATATCATTAATTTAGTCAATCTTTTAAATAAGTTTTTATAATTGAAGGGCTTATTGTAAAAACTTGATAAGCCACTTTGAAAATTTTTTAGCTTTCGCTGTTTCCTAGACATGCTTTAACTATTTTTTGAAAGAAGTCTAGCTTAAGAACTTCCCACACGTTCCTGGAGTGTAAAAGTCCTGCAATATTCATATTTCTATATGTTTTCCAACTTAATAAGGCGAAAATAAACCAAAAATAAAGTGTGGATTATCAAGTTTTAAAAATAAGCCCTTCAACTTATTTATTGTTTCATTTATAATTTTAATATTCATAATTTCTACGTTTGTAGTTTGACTGATGTGTAATATACAAAAGAAAAACTCAAATGAAACGCGGTTGTATTTTGTGTAAGTCTGATAATAGCTGTGTTTGTTTGTATCTCTCCTTTTTTCTGTACTTCGTCCATACAAGCTTCGACATCTACAATAGGGTGTCGAAAAAAAACTTTTTTGTTTGTTGCTTAATCTTTGAATGCTTATGGGGTAAAGTATGTTTGATTTTTTTTTCTTATTTTTTTTAAGAGGTCGTGCAAATCGATTTTTCCCAAAAAAAATGGGGTTCTGAACGATTTCTGAATTATAGTTATAACTTGATGAATAACATAAATTTTTTAGCTTCTGAGTCAACTTTTTAAAGAAAAATATCCAAATTTTGTTTTTAATTGCAGTTTTGTTGATTTCCATATAACAATTTAAAAAAATGGTCCAAAAACCAGAATATTTAAAAAAAGAATTCAAAATCTGTTAACTTAATTAAATAAATTTTAATTTTAAATTTTTTTTTTAATTCAAGATTTGTCCAAACAATTATACAATTGTATATAATAGATGAAAATCGGGAAGTCGCAAAAATTGCCAAATTATCCGAAAACGTGAAAAAACGAGAGTACCATTTATCATTGCAAATATTTTTGTTAAAAACAGCTTAATTGCAAAAATGTTCCATATTTCCCACTGGGCACAAAAAAAAAACCGTAAACGATGCCAGTATTTTTACAATAAACATTTATCAAAACTGTAAAAAAAAATAAATTGTTGTATTAAATAAATCCTTAACCATTAGTAATGATTGTGATATGTTTAAAACCATGAATGAATGAGGAATACAAAATGAACTGCAATTGAGTTTGAAATAGGGTAGACTGGGGACCATTCGCTGCTTTTTTTGTTTGAAACCCTGTCTTTACCGAACCAGTAAACTTTTTCGTAAAATTATTTTTAATCTTAATATTAACACATTCTGGCTTTCATTTGAATCCATAAAATTATGGCTTATATATTTTTAATGTTTTTCAGGGCAACCTAAAAGGGCTAAACTGCCCCACTTATTGCGTTTCACTCTATTTATTGTCTTTGACGAAAGTGCACTATTTCTGAATCAACCCAATTGGAAATATATCCAAAGAAACTGATATGGCTGCAGGATGGTGAATATACCCCAGGTGCAACCACTTCCACATAAATTTGTTTACTTCAAATTACTTTTTTGCATATGCCAAGAATATTTGGTTTATTCGTTTATTCGGTATTCTGAATAATCGGCATGCTGGTTTTATTTGTCAATTAATAAAAAGCTACATATTTTGTATGAAACTAGATTCTTCATTGAGTGGATGAAACTTTTAATAAATAATATGATATTTTTCATAAAATGTTATAAAAATTAACTTAATGAAAAGTTTCAATGTACGAATACCAGTGCAACTTAATAGGTTCTTTGCAAAAATTCCTTAATGTCATGCAGAGAATCCTCTCAGTGTCCTATTATATACACTGAATAAAAATTAAAAGCATTATTTGTCCAAAAATGTTAAATGGATAACTGGTTAAAATATTTTAAACATTTAAAACATTTTCACTTTAAATGCTTTGAAGAATAATTTCGGCGGTTTAGATAAACACATCAACCTCAAATATGATTGTTGAAGATGAATTCTACACAGAACAAATTTTAGTGGACGAAAAATAAAGGAAATGTTCAGTAAATTAATGTAGCTTTTCTTCATATAGTGAACAACAATTTCTTAAAATTAATGAAAAGCTTATTACTTTTCACGAAACTATTTGTTTTAATGAAACTTCTTCGTTGAGCGCATGAAACTATTTGTTAATGAAACGATATTTTTCAATTCGTTTATTGAACTTGTCTATTGAAACTTTTCATTAAGTGAAAAAACATAATTTTATTATATAAAGTTTCATTAAAAAGCTGGTTTTATAAAAAATATGAAACTTTTCATTAATTTTAAGAAAATTTTGGTTTATTTTGTGAAGAATAGTTTCATTGATTTCTTTTTTTTTCTTCTCCCAACCAAAAATGTTTGTTACGCCGATTTATTGCAACTAACAATGAATGTCAAATATAAGGAAAAAGACGAAAGCTGTAAAGCAAACTCAGTGCCCAACTTTTTCTGATTTTTGAAATTTCGGCAGCCAAAAGTGAATTCGTTGGACTTTTGCCTAAATTTGAATCTCAAAATTACATCAGATCGGAACAACAAATGTTTTCATTAGCAAAATTAATTTTCTGTATAAATTTTCTTACCGACTATTCGGTCAGACTCTTTATTCTCTTAAAACGAAAGTTTGTATATATTTTTGTATACTAAATTACAAAATTATTCTGATGAAATCTATTCTATACATGTTCTGTAATTTTAATTATTCTCTAAAGATTTTTTGAATATATCAGGATGTTAACGTTTCAAAAACTTTTAAATTTTGAAATCATTTTCTTTTAATTTTTCCTTTTATTTCTTCCTCTTTTTTTTCAATCTTTTAGTCTTTTTTTTCTTTCACTTTTTTCATTTTCCTCGTTTTCCTTTTAATCTCTTTTTTTGGTGGGGATAGCTGTCCTTTTCCCCCCTCATGGATCCGCACCTGGTCCGAGTCTACCTGTTTAATAAACCCCTTAAGCTTTGTTAAGCTTTATTATTATCTCACTTTAATTTGGTGAGAATAGGTGGTGGTGTTTGTGGCCTACTGGCGAAAGCTCCCCCTTGTACTCTAATACATAAAACATCCAACTCAACTTTAATTCGAATGGTAAACATTTGTAATTTCTTTTTTTCGTGGATTCGGTTTTTTTTTAAGAAAAACTATTGAAAAGAAACCATTTATCCAACAATGCTACTGTTATCATACACTCAAAAAAATATGTTAGTAGAAAAGTTAGTAAAACGTCTTGTAAATCAAGTATATTATTTTCAGAAAATTTGCTGCTAAAATTATGTTTTCAGCAAAAATTCAGCAAATTAAACTTATTTAGCACTGAACTGTTTTGAATTAATGTTTTACTAATATTTTTCTAAAGTTTTTCTATTGTAATTTATTTTGTCAAAAAATTGTGCTGATAAGTATGGGCGACAACCAGATTGCAAAATTCTGGATTAATACAACTTAAATTTTGTGTTGTCACCAGCTTTTGAAAGTAATTTTCAATTAATTAAATTAAAGTATTTAACTTTAATAAAGATTAAATGTGTATTTGTAAACTAAATGTTTATAGTGATTATTAATATAGTGTAGTCAAATTGACAATTTGAAATTGCAAACAAATATACGTTAAGGTAGACTGACTAAAGCGAAAGATAAGGACACACATCTTAGGTAATTTCTTATGCTTTATTTTTCTTGTTGCAAAAAAAAAAACGGTTGTATATGTCATATTTTGTTATTTTTTCGTTTCGATTATAGAATCATCTAAGGCAGTTGTCTTCCTTTAAATGATGCCACCATTTAAGCAACTATTGATGTAATTAGTGGAAAGCAGCATTATCAATTTGGAGATTTTCCAGCTAGATTTGCCGTTTTTTTCTTCCTTAGCTGGTAAAATAGTGATTTAGATTTTAGCTAGATATCTAGCGGCTTTTCAAGCTGGTTTTAGCTGGTATTTATTGAAAACGACATCTTTGAAAAATTCAACATTTTACAGTTTTAAAATCTACTTACTAAGGGCTTTCATTATGTAAAATTTTGTTTTTAATTTTAGAAAAATTCACAGTTGCAGTTGAACTTAAATTTTTAAGTTTGTTTGTATGAAGTTCTTCTGGAGACAAATTATTAATTTTTTAAAGCTTACTTTTTCTGCAACCTCTAAATGTTAACAAATTTAACTGCAACTTGGCATATAGAGTATTAAGACATTAACGAATATGGGCAACATTGTGGAGATTGTAAAATCCGATTATTATTTATTATTTGGACAACTCTAATGCTCATATAAAAAAATTAAATAATTCTTTGAAATTTACATTACTACAAATTAACTAAAAGTTGTTTAAGTAAATATTTTTTTAGTTTTTGGAATAAATATCTGTATAATTTGTTATTACTTACAAGGGGCATATATCGACTCGCACTCGCAGATCTTAATAAACTTTGGATATAGAGCCAAAAAAAAAAAGCTACCCAATCATACGTTTAGCGGTTTTAGCTACCCAATCATACGTTTAGCGGTTAAAAAACAGCGTTGAAAAAACATTTTTTTTTTTTGTATGAAAACTTGTCTTTAATTTATGAAAACTAGATTTATTTGTACACATGGTTAAAGTACTCAAAAAACAAAATTTTGTATAGCCATATTGCCTTTATAGTGGACCCACAATTGCCAAATTTTTGAATTATTTGAAATTTAGAGCATAAAGCTTTTCGGGAAAAGTCGCATATAAACCGAACGATTTAGAATATCGAAAGAAGCCCAGACACTACCTCGATTAAATTAAATATTCATTACTATGTATTATTTTTAGCTTAATACAACCATAATTACTTAATAGAACGCCAGATTTAATGTTGTTCAAAACACATTTTTTTGAATAACAAAAATACTTGAAAGTTTTTAGACATAATTCACATTCACCAGAGAATGTGCCTTCAAAAACCATTTACAAAATTTCTCTATAGTTACTTTAAATAGACGTAAAAAACGTAAAATGGGGGTAATTTTTGACCCCACTTAGCAACACCTAAACATGAGATTGCGCAGCTAAAAAAAATGGTCTCTCAAATTTTTATTTTCTAAAACATATCCGAAGCTCATTTAGATACTTCCAATGTTGCTTTATTTAGTAATACATACTAACTAATTCTAACCCAAAAAAAAAAACAACAAATATCCCAATAACTTGTGTATGTTTCAGGTTTAAGCGGATTTTTCAAAAATGTAACTAGTTTTTTTTTAAGTTTTTTTTTGCAGTTTCTATCGATTTTTGAATCAGATGTTTTTCTTGAAAAAAAAGTTGGCAACAGTGGTTAAGAGATAAATTTGATTATGTTATAAAGGGTCCGCCATCTAACTTTTTTTTTTCAACTAGTGCTTATTTCGTGAATGGTAACACTTAGCTCATGTCTGATTTGACAGATAATTAGTTTTATCCTTCCGCTGAACGAATATGGTTGTGTATACGCTTGAACAACGCTGAGAAATATTGCGACATTACTTTGAAAATCATGGTAATGTTGCAGAATGTGTGCGAAAATTGCCATTTTTCTTCGAAAATGAGCAAGGAGTGGCCGTTACAGTCAATGGCGATCGTTATCGGGCCATGTTGAACGAATTTTTGTTTACAAAAATTGAAGAGGAGGATATTGGCAACATTTGGTTTCAACAGGACGGCACAATAAGCCATTGGTGAAATACAGCTGTACACAATCGATAATGTGCTTAAAAATTGGACCGATCGTGTAGGCTACTGCATGGCCAGCCGAGGCAGCCATTTGAATGAAATTATTTTCCATTATTAACCGTAAGGATTGTACTTTCAAATAAAAAAGAAATTTGAGAAAATATTCAGTAGTTTTTTTTTTTTATAGCATTTTCAAAAAAAAAGTTATTTGGCGGACCCTTTATATAATTATTTCTATATATTTTCACATATTACATTAATTCATGTAGGAGTATGCACATTACAGTACCCATAAATGCAAAGTTGGTTTGTTTTCTTGCTCCCCGCGCATTTTATGATTATTTTTTTCTATCGCGCAAACAGGCCATGAGAGTTAGACTTTTGACCTCAAAAATTGACTAAAAATGGTTAATATCTTTTTTGTTCTTCAACTTTTTAAATAATCGGATTTTGTTAAAAAGTGTTATTAGTGTTATTATGGAAAATAAAACAGAAATTATTTTTCTCATACATACTTTTTACCTACATATGAAAAATCGTGATGTTTTTCGCGGTCAAAATCAAATTTTGGAATTTTTTTTTTTTAACCGCTCTTATTAATTTTCGGTAGACGATATGTTTGTTTGCTATACATCATTACCTACATTACCTGTAGCTTCAGGAAAAGTTTGGTTTTTTTTAAAATATATCGTCTATTCCATGACAAAAACCATACTATGGATAAAAAAAAATCTTTTTTTCTATTTCTATTCTCTAGAATGCTATACAGATACTAACAAAGTGTTCACTTATGACCATCAACATTCAAAATTTGTTTTAAATGTTTGTTAATTAAAATGAAGTTTTGCTAAATCGTTATTTAAAATGAGAAAAAGTGACCTTTAAATAAAAATAAGAAACAATTTGCTCGATTCGACTTCAAAATTTTTTTTTTTTTTTGTAAATATAAATTTATTTTTATATATTATTTAAGCATTTTATAATTATTTAACTTATTACTAGTTGTATATCACTCATCACAGTTTGATTTAAATATTCTATGAATTTCTTTTTTGAAAAATTGTTTGATGGTACATTTTTATAATGATTTTCCATTGTATGGATGATAAACTGCTTCTGCTCTTCCTGGTGCGTCAAACTATATTATATATTAAATCGCGTAATGAGAGCTATTCCAAGGTTCCGATATGTCATTTACAACTAATTGGGTTTCTACAATTGTCTTTGCCGCAATAAAACTTTCATTTATTCCCCAAGTATAAGGATCGAACATCAAAAATTTGTTATCAATACTTGTTATTTCTTCATAATATAATAATATAATTTCGTAAAATTAATATTTTAATACCATCTTTCCGTTTAATTGGAATTAGAAATTTTTTATAAATAAAAATTAATTCACTTGTAACAATATCAGTACTGTTTTTAAAATTTTTTTTTCGTCTTGCAATAAGCGGAAAAGTCTACCAATTACTTATCTTTTACTTGGAAGCACTCGCCCATCGAATCTACTTTTTTTCTTCCTGCAAGCGTAAACCATTTAATATTGAAATTTGCAAAAGTAAATGATTTTTAAATACTTACCTATTAAATGGACACTTTTTGATAAACCACTTTCCATATTACAAACTCTTCTAATGCGAAGTATGTTATTAAATTGAAATATGTTCTTAAAGTGATACCGATTAAAACAAGTTATGAAAGCTTGAAAATTTAAGTTATTACAATTGACAGCTCTATATTAACTATAGCTGACCAGGCAAACGTTGTTTTGCCTCCAAATTTTAATTGTAATTAATTCTTTAAATCAAGAAATTTCTTTTACGCAAATAATAATATAATAATAATATATTTTTTATGTTAAGTGTACCTGTTAAACATGAATTGTTACTTAAAACCATATCATAAAATTTATTGTTTACTTCTTTACCTTTTTTATTTATTCTAGGACTATGAGGAACGATAAAACAATTTTTGAACAACATTATTAAATAAGCTTGCGAAAAGTCTTGAATGTGATAATTTATTTTAATGCTTATTTGTTTTTTTGCTTTTGGTACCACTCCCATTTATCCCATTCCGCCCATTTTCAGTTCGACTACTAATATTTGTAATTGATGGACTCGTACAAAATTTGAAGGCTATATAGCTAATATAGAACCCTAGATATTTAATATTAATATTAATTTTGTATATGAGCTAAATAATCACTTTGTATGGGAGCTGCCACGCCCACTGGTATGATTCCGCCCAATTTTCCCATGACTATTCATAATATAATCAACGTGCACAAATTTCTAAGACTCTGGCTATTATAGAACTGTAGATATATGATATTAAATATTTACTTTGCATGGGAGCTGACACGCCCACTGGTCCGATCACGCCCATTTCTCCCATGACTATTGACATTAACAAATAATCAATGTGCACAAATTTCTAAGACTCTGGATATTATAGAAATGTAGATATATGATATTAAATATTTACTTTGTATGGGAGCTGACACGCCCACTGGTCCGATCACGCCATTTTTCCCATGACTATTCACATTAACAAATAATCAACGTGCACAAATTTCTAAGACTATGGCTATTATAGTACTGTAGATATATGATATTAAATATTTACTTTGTATGGGAGCTGCCACTCCCACTGGTCCGATCCCGCCCATTTTTTTCCTGATTATTCAAATCAGTGCTGTCACAATAGTCAAGATATATGATGTTATTCAATTTATGTGGGAGGTGCCACGCCCACTTGAAATATATATAGCCGAAAACCTAATTTGGACTATAACCTTTCAAATGAAACCGGTTTGGGCCAAATCGGTTGGATAGTTTTAGAGTCTATAGAGGACAAACATACAAACATATATACATATAATAATATATAATTATATATATATATAAGTATAGATTAGTATAGATTAGTATAGATGTTGATTTTGATTTTGATTTTTAAATAACTTAAGGTATGTAGATTGAGAAAAATAACGATTTTGCATATCAAAAATAAAATTGCTAAAAATCCGTTTATCGGAATAAAAAAACGCTCATGCTTCGCGGTATTTACACACATTTACCTAATTTTTTTTATTTTTCAAAATCCTTTTAGTTTGCAACCTTTCATAAAATGCGCGGGGAGCGAGTAAAAAACAACTTTGCAATTTTCATATATTTCATGGGTACTCTAATGCACATTTCTATATTTTGTAACTAATTTTTAATCAACTAATGTCCAGTTTTTAACTTCGTATTTAAATATGCAATTAGTTAATTGACATTTAAATTTAAGTTGTATTTAAATACAGTTTCAATTTTTCAGTCTTAAATGATAATTGTTATTTATTTGCGACAAAAGTATGGTAGCATTATGAAATGTCAAAAAATTAATTATTATTATTCATAAAACAGCTGTTTAAAGAATAGAAAAAAAAAACAGAAAATAACAGAAAATATAAAATATAGAAATAAAATATATACAATTAAATTATAATTAAATTAATAAAATAAAAATGAAGAGAAGAGAAGTAAAGTGAAAATTTCAGTGCAACCGAAGTTGAATTTTTATTGGTTGCTGTAATTGAATTTATTTTTTATTCAAAATTTATGTCAAAATCATATGTTATATTTGTACAATTTAAATAGACTTTAAATGCCCAAGATTGGTCACTTAAATGTGATTTAAATTTGAAGCTAAAAACTGACGTTTGTATTTAAATATAACTTAAAGTTCAAATGTCATTTAAATACGAAGTGAAAAACTGGGCATAAGTGTTAGCAAAACTACTAATTTTGTTGCTAAAGATTTTGCTGAAAATAAAAATTTTTTTTCCTGACTAAAATTTTGCTGACTCAGAAAAAAGTTTTGCTGACTTTACTAACTTTTTTTCTTGAATGTAGGACTTTTTTTTTATTTTTTGGTACATGAATTTTATTTGTTTGCAATATTTTGTAAAAATAACAATTGTATTAAAAATGATATGAACAAAATAAGAAAAAAAAGATGTGTATTCTCAGACAACGAAATCATGAGTAAAAACTCAAACCAAATCATGTAGGAAACCAACAATATGAAAAAAAATATTATAAATGAGAATTTAACTGATTGTGAACTGAATACTGGCAATAACAGCAAAACAAAAAACAAAAAAGCGATGAAGGGTTTTGTGATGGCGGCGATATGTATCTGCAAACAGACACACAAGAAAAAATTATATATAAATATGAAAAGCTCCAGTAATAAATAATGTGAATTAAAATTTTGACAGTGAAAATATTGCAGACAACTGTGAAATTTTAAAAACGATTAAATTTTATATGGGTAAGAAAGTACGTATGCATGCACAATATTCAGGGTCGACCCAAATAATAAAAAAAAAAATATAATCCTCTTTTTATATGATAAATAATGTAAGTGGAAATAAATATCCAGTATATATCAAGTTATGCAGAGTAATTTATATTATTTAGTTTGGGAGTAAGAAGAGCAAGATTGAACATGTCAAAATATAAATATTGATGGATGAAGATGACAATTACAGTTTTTATTTGCAATTTAGCTTAGGGCAATAGAAAATATCATTCGCGTATTGGGGATGTGATCGTGAATTAAATAGACATCGAAGAACTAACTATGTTTGTTATATAGATCAAGCTCTAAATCTGTCTACAATACACACTTTTAAAGGAATTTGAAAAAAAAAATGTTTTTTTAAATAATTGAATAAATTCTAGACCTATTCCTTATGACTGAGTTTTAAAAGTAATTTATTTTATATCCTTAACAAATTGTCACAATCAACGAAATTTTCATTTTTTTGTTTGATGGAATGGATGTGTTTCGATTTCAGTGAAAGTGCGAAAATTGGTATTCAACATTCCTAAATTTTTCGAAATTCGGTGTAGTTCACGTTCTATCGCATCTCAAAGTTCGACATTTTAAGAAAAACTAAAAAAAAAATACCTAATGGTTAAATTACTCTAACATTTTAAGTTTTTTTTTCCGATTTTTTTAAATTTTATCTCATGGTAAGATGCAATATTCTAGTTTAAGATACTTGTTATTAAATTACACAGCCTATGCGTCATGAATCCGAATTTTAACTCAAATCTCTTCAAAATTATCAAGTTTTTGCGATATTGTAACCTAAAAGTGCAAAAAACACGATTCTCCGTCATATTCGGGACGTTAATTCGCAGCGAATAAATTTTCTCATATAAAATTCGTTACGTCATATGTTAACAGTACTCTTTGCTTTTAAAACGCTTTCTTATTTTCTTTCCGTTGTCGCAATATCCAGTCCAACATTAAAATGAAACTAAACTACTTAATTTTAAACGATACTAGTTTAAGAATCCGTAACGAGTTTTAAGTAAGAGAAGATTGTGGTAAAGTTCCTAATATGACGAAAAAAATGTGTTTTTTGCATTTGTAGGTTAGAATATTTTAAAAACTCTGAATACAGATTCGGATGCAGAGTACCAATTTAAAAAGTATACCCCGAACTATGGATCGTGAATTTGGCGAAATTTAAAATTCGTGTGTTGAGCAAAATTGAAAATTTCACTTTTTTAAGAAAATAATATGAGAATTTCTTACTAAAATCTAAATATTTTTCAAACCCATAGAGAACCCACTCAGTACTAGTGTGTATGTTGTACAAGATAATATGATCTATCACATAACATTGTTTCTGAAAAATCAAAGATGTAGTTTTTGAAATAAGCGCGAAAAAATTCTGTTTTCGAATTATTGCAAACTTTCTCAAAAGAGAATGTATGAATATATAACGAACATCTAAAAGTAGAAAATTCAATCTTTCACATGAAGTAAGATTGGTAAAAGTCAAAGAAAAACTTAAAAAGTTAGAGCAGTTTATACATGATGTATTTCTCTCAGTTTTAATAAAAATACCGAGCTTTGAACCGCGAACTGCACCACATTTTTTAAAATATAAATACAGCACATATATCATAGGAACTTTGAATAACGATGTGTTTATTTTTATCAATATTCGTAGTCACATATCCGAGGACTGTATCGTAAATTTCTGGAGTGACTCATAAAACACTAAAACTAAACTAGGGGACAATGTATTGTATAACTACCAGCAACAACAAACAGATTTGCACAATATTCTTTGCGTATTTGTATTTAAAATTATTCGTTAAGTTTATTTAATAACATTTATTGTTAAATGATCACTAAATATTTTCAATTTTCTACCAAAAAATAAGATTGTTATTACTTTCGAAATCGATCAGCTGTTGAAAATCTAATAATAAAAAAACAATTTTTATTTTCATTTGCTTTACCATTTTTTTCTCTCCTTTCCCCCAATTCTCCCATATGTCTGATTTTCCTGTTTTTCATTTATTTTTCCGTTTTTTTTTCCTTTTTTTCGATTTTGCTGATGGGGTGGGTGAGAAATTTAATTTTTAAGCCGCCTCCAGCAGCCCACTCCGCCAGGAGCCCAGCATTTTTTATCACTTATGCGTTTTCCAAAATTCGTTGTAATCGGACCACTAAATAAGAACTGATCGAATTATTTATTTTCAAAAATGTTGTGAAATATCCCACTGTGCAGCGGAGTGAAAGGCACAAAAACAACTAAATAGACAACACCTTTCAAGAGCTTATTGATCATAAAATACCTACAAATTAATAAATAAATAATTTTAAACAATTTTATTAAATTGACAGCATAAATTATTGTAAACAATTTTGTTTGTACATAAATGTTACAAAGTAAAAGTTTGTAGCCATTGCGAGTTGTACACACAATGTCAATATAATATGTGTTGCACTTTGTTGCATGAATCAGGGCCGTATCCAGGTGGGGGTGACAACAAAAAAGTAAATTTATACTTCATAAGAAAACGACATGTAAAAATTGCAACAAATTCAAAATTTGTATTCATAAATAATTACACTACTTAACAATTTTCAACTGCTATGAACCAAAACCGTTTTAAAAAAAATGTATAATTATCTTTATCACAACAAGTAGAAAGAAACTTTGAAGCCTTATTTCGACAAAATGTAAGGCAACTTTTTTCGAACAAAACATACCGTTTTAAAAATCTAAAATCGCGTGTCGGAACATAAAAGTACCCTCCAAAAAAAATTTCGTTATATTTTTCGTATTCGTATATCTCTATCCCATCTTAATAAAATTTGGATATGTGATAAAACAGAAAAGGGACAAGTATTTGCTTTTACCCCTTTTACTATCGATTTTTTGTTTGTGGATATATTTCTATTTAAATTAGAAAGAAGAAGGTTTACATATATGGTCCCTCCCCCTCCTACCAAAAAAAAAAAATAGTTTCGAAAATCGAATTTTTGAAACTTCTCAGCCCAATTTTACTACTAAAACATTCGAATAACCAAAACTGATTTGTTTTATATTATTCTGGTTGTTAAATGAAAATGCCTGCCAAATTTACAGATTATAGCTTTGTTAGAGATACACCAAACTTCTATTTTTCGCAGATAAAGGCTGATTAAAAAATATGAGTTTGTTAACGAAAATCGCGACTATATTGCCCTGTTTGTGCATATAATGATTTTTCTCAATGCCGTAATGCACATATTCAAATAAAAATAAAAAGTTTTATTTCATTGTCATATTTTTTATATTTTTTAAAAAATGTGTACAAGGGTAGTGAAAGGGTCAAAGGCCCAAATTTATGGCTCCAAATTTACTATATTTTTGCACGGAAACATAGCTTAAGCTAATGAAATAAAAATATTTTTGTACGCTTTTTTGATATACTCGAGAAACCAAAAATTTTGATACCAATATTTTTTTATTGTGTTAGGGTAGCAATTTATATAAAAAAAGCTCATCGCAAAATATCGTACAACAGCTAAACAATTACGAATGTCGAAAAAAAACCGAGACACTTCCTCGATTAAATTTAATTGGTATTAATATACGTGTTTTTAACTTAATCCAACTATAATTCTTTAACAAAACGCCAGTTTAAACAGCATCTGAAATACTTGAAAGTAATCGAACATGTTTTGTATACCAGTAAATGCGCCTTCAAAAGCTCTTTCATTTGGTACCTAAGTTGTCTAAAATGTATCTGAAATAGTTTGAAATAACCTGGAAATATAACCCCTAAATATAAGATTGGGACGTAATAAAAAAATACGTGTCCCTTACTTTGGTTTCGTTATCACTTATCAAAATGTCATTAAGTTCGGAAAGAACCCAACGAGAGACTCCCCTTCTAAGTTTTAGAATCAGAAAAGATTTCTATAAAACAAATTGAATCACGTAGTCCCCCTTCAAATTATAATCTTCTATAAGGCCCTGACATAAACAACAACATTGATGCAACAGACAACGACTCCGTTAGTATGGTAGACAGAAAGTTAACAAACACGATAGGAAGGATATATCAAATATTTCAATGAAATGTTTGGTTTTAACCCTTTTCTGCACGAAATTCTAGATCTTAATGAAAGTTGTATATTTTGACAGTAAATTTAAAATAAGTGAAAACCTATTTCGGCGTTTTTCAATATTTTAATTTAAAACGATTTTATAAGCAAAAAACCAAAATGCGTAAAAATTAAAATTAATTAAATTATTACTGTCTATAAATTTTAATTGTTTAAAAATTATAAAAATTGTTTTTTTTTTGTTGGAATCACCGTTTTTTTTTTTTTTTTTTTTTATTAATTAATAATCATATAATTACAAATTATATACTATTTCCCTAACCGAGCACTAGCTACTATGGACTTCGGCGCGTTGTAGCGAAAACAGACCAGTGCCTCTGGTGGGAATCGAACCCACGACCCCCGCACAGATAAGCCAGCAAGCTACCAACTAGCCTACGCGCACGTTTTTTTTTTAATTTTTGCAATTTTCTCGCCACAAATATAAAATTTTCTAGCCAAATTTACCATTGCTTTTGGACACATAATCTGTTGAATTTTACAATATAGACGTGCCTTTATCGTATTTAAAAAAAATGTATCTTGGTTGCTTATATGAGGCGCTGCATTCAGTCAAATTATTCGTTACATATATGTAACACCTTGCAGTAAATGGTTAATACGTTTACTAGTGTTGGACCGATTAATTGATCTTATGTTCGGACAAGGTCTTACAGTTTACTTCACTTCAAAGTGCGAAAAATAGTGTTAATATATTTTAATGAAATAATATTTTCGTTAGAATTAGATACTATTGTATCTAATTCAAAAGGTAAACAACACTGCAAATGTAGTAAAAAACAAATGAAATTTCACTTGAAAAAATGACGACTTACATTTCATTATATTCAACTAATAGTGTCACTTGTTTTTTACTGCTGATAAATTAACCTTAAATGTAATATAAATTTACCACAAATATAGTAAATAATTTACAAGCGTTCATTTGTTTTATTTGTTTTAATAAACACAAAAAATTGATAAAATAACTGTAAACTCATAGTATAGTAATTCATGTGCGGCTCCAGCAATTAATATAAATGGATATTTCATACGCCTCAGTGTACAAAACCAACAAACACATGCAATTGTATATCATGGCGTATGAAATTTCCCTGTATATTAATTTCTGGAGACGCGCCTGAGTAGTTTGATGTGGTTTGTTTTTTCGAAATCAACTACAAATGTAGTCAAAACTGAAATTTCTTCTACAAATGACTGCTTTTTCATTCAAAAATAAAGATACTGTATTACTACTCAAACAACTACAAATATTTACAGCAGAAGTTCCCTGAATGTACTATTCACAATAAAATTTTGTTGTTATACCATAATGCCCAACATTGGCTTGCAAAGACAAGAAGTTTTTACTTCAAACGTCGATTTTATTAAAATAGAAAAAGTAGCAAATTTTTTTCATCGCTTCTAAACCATGAGCGATTCTTCGGTAATTTACAAAGCGACGATTTATCGGCAGGACTATAGATTTTACACACACACAAACAAATACACATGCAGGAGTAGTACTTATTGGTTCGTTATTTAGCTACAAAAATATTTTTTGTTGATGTTATTGTAATTCGTCGCGATATACCCATGTGCTCCAAATTCTGTTATGCACATTTTCAGAATAAACAGAGAGAAGATCATACAAATAGCAGTGATAGAAAAAAGTTGAAAATAGCTCTATAGCAAAATATCCGGTAATTCTTAATTTCACTTTGTAAGTTCCACCCAATACCTAATCCAAATTTCAAACTAAAATCCAAAGATTTTTTTATAAAGATTAATTTTCGGAAACTTGCATTATGTGTGATTAAAATATTGTGTATATTTTAATGAATGAATTCCAACCATAATTTCAAATGTATAAAAATTACTGAAATTCTGAAATCCAAATCCCTTTCCCTATTTCAAGTGCTACTTTAGTGTCCTTCTATTTTTTATTGACTCGTTATTTTAGTCGTATCGTATTGTTTGGTTTTCGTAGAGTAGTTTTTCTCTTTTTTTCAATGTCTGACAACTCGCTGATATCTCATAGATTTATTGTGCGAACTGACAGTGACAAAGTGCATTTGAGTTACTATTTTTTGTGTTTCTCAACATTGTTGGAGATTTTTTCAGGTTTTTATTTTTTTCGTTTGTAATGTTGCAGAGAATAGTCGTATGTGTCTGTCCGTCCCTACATCCTCCTTTGTTTGACGGTGTATATGGGTTTTTGAAATTTTTTTAATTTTGTTTTTTTTGTTTATTGTATGGTTTGATAACAATGCCATTTTATGTGAAGGAGTTTATAATACAACAAATATTTTATAATACTCGTAATAATGGTAGTAAGTACACTCAGGAAATTAAAAAGGTATAAATGACTAAAATTGAAAGTTAAAATGACTACAAATGTAGTCAAAAAGGCGATTACTGTATTTGTCATAAAAATGAATAACCATGTAGCCATTTTTAACTATTGATAAAACCACTACAATGGTAGTAAAAACGACTATTGAAGCGGTCAACAACAACTAACATTAAATGAATGCATGAGGGCAACGAGAGGGCAGATTGTCTTGCTAATTGTGGGGCCCGAAGGCCCTTTATTGGCCCTGAACCATTCTGTGGTATACCTTTGGGGTATGTTAGGGAGAAGCTCGGGTCGTGGAGGGAATCAGAATTCTCTCTCTATTGGGAAAACTCTCTTGGCCGACGACAGGCTAAGAGATTAATCTCTTTTTCCAGTGCAGGATCGAGGAGACTCTTGTCCCTCGGGAGGGGTGACTTGAGTACCTGACTGGACACTGCAATCTCAGATACCACCTGGGCAAAAGGGGTCTTTCGGACACGGATGAGTGTAGGTTTTGCGAACTGGTAGCTGAGACATCGGAGCATGTTCTTTGCGAATGTCCGAGGCTTTGTGAAAGGCGTGCCAAGTTTCTTGGCGATCGCTTTGTCTCCCCTTCGGACATTATGAAGGTTTTGCCTAATAGGATTATTGGCTTTATAGGTAGCTTGATTCTTTAGGGTAACTTTAGGCAGCACAAAAGACCTAAGTTGGTCGCGGTGCATAGTGCCATATAATTTAATCTATGCATACACTATAAAAACGAGCAACAAAACAATAAAAACTACGAACATAAAACGACTACTTAAGTTGTAAAAACTACTGTTTTTAAAAGTTATTTTTTCGATTTTTTAAATATATTTTTTAATAAAAAAAAAAAAAATTTTTTTTTAATTGCAATAAAAATTTGTATTTCCTACATCCTGTTTAAAATGCAAAGTCAAAATTTCAAACGGTATTCATTCCAGTTATGACGTTTTTATGCATTGAAGATACAATGAACTTTTCATATTCTTATTTGCAAATTAAGAACATTAGAGTGTCCCGAATAGGGCACTTTTTCCAATTGGTTGAAGGAATACCACTCACTCGATGGGTATTAAAGAGCTTAATATGGGAAAAATAAGTTAAAAAATGTTGAAGTAGATCTTCATATCCCTACCAGCGACTAAAGTTACCGGTTGTAATGCGTTTTTACAAACAATTTCGAATTTTTTTTCCAAATAGGTCTTAAGTTTTGGCTTATTACTAGAAAATTATTTTTTAATTTTCCGTATAGTAATTTTGGTACACCAGAGTATTTTCTAATGTTCACCAATTTCTATAATTTATATGTTTTTTTAAATTTTAGCAGAAAACAATTGAAGGGCTTATTGTAAGAACTTGATAAGCCACCTTTTTTTGATTGTTGGGTTTAGCTCTCTGATAGTCATATTTTGATGAATATTTTATAAAAGGCTAGCTAACACATTTATAACAAGTATACAGAGTACAAAAGTCTTTCTAAAGTTCTACTTTGAACATTGAATCAAAACTTTAAAGGCAAAAACTAGTAAAAATTTTAATGTGGCTTATCAGGTTTTTACAATAAGCCCTTCATTTGTATTTACTCAAAATTAAAAGAAATTCTCTGGTGGACGAAAACTACTCTACAGAAAATTCAAAAATATTTTTCCAGTAATAAACCAACAATTAGTAAACTTTTGAGGCCCATTTCGAAAAAAAATATTCTAAACTTTTTTTTTTGTCAAAATGCTCTACAACCGGTAACTTGAAGAACTTGAAGATCCACTTCAAAAAATTTTTATTTATTTTCCCATATTAAGCTCTTTTATATGCATCGATTGAGTTTTATTCTTAATGTTTTTTTTTATTCGGGACATCCTAATGAACATATCAATAATAACAAATATTAACTAAACGAGAGTTTTTAAAAACTCGCCATAATCTTCTATTTTTTAATAACTAACAAAAATTAACTGTTAACTGTAAAATTGCTGTTTTGCTGATTAAAATACTAAAATAACTACTCAAAACAACTGTTACTGTACATTTTGGTAAGTTATTGCTTGAAATGACTAAATGTAAAGAGACTTTGTTTTATTTACACAAAACATTTTAGGCCTTATTAGCTTAACAAAATCAATAAATTTAAAATATATAATTAGTCATTTTCCATTTTCTCTTAGAAAAATTACTGCAATAGCAGTTAAAACAAATACTTCTGTTTTCTACCCGAATGACCTACATGTAGTTACTGTAAGAATATTCTGAGTGTAGTGGAAATAGTGATGATATTTATAATATAAACATGCACTCTAGCGCGTTGAATTAGTAAAAAAAAACACTAGAATTGTTATAAAAAAAAAGTGTGAGGTCTTCTTCTATGTCTTGTAATGAATACATGCATTTGTGTAAAATACCAATCCTGAATATATCAATCTATGAATTTTGTAGTACCAACAGTGTCTTGTAGTTTTGAATTTATTGGCTGGTTCGTTGATCATTTGAACAGTGGTTTAAAAGAAACTTTTATGTTACAAATAGAAACTTGTTGTGTTTTAAAGTCAAAATATATATTTTATAAAATTAAGCCATTACTGCTCTTAATTCGCATGGGGAATGTTTTGTATAAAAGTTGTAGATAAGAACGTAATCATACCGTTAGTGCTATAATTTATATATGCTTATGCTGTAAGATATTTATTCCTTACTCTTCTTGGTCTCTATAACTATCCAGAAGCCACGATAAAGCTCGAAACAGCACACCCACAATTTGCGACTATTATAAAAGGATAGAAGTAGGGAGTAGGGCTTATGAACTCGATTTTTTGCTAATTATAAAAACCATCTTTCTAGCTAAGATCATCGAGTGATTATGCTACCGAGGGTAACCTCGTTCATAAATTCCCAGGACAGAATAGTATTCCGGCACTTGTTACCTCAAACATGGCCTGACCTCTTCAGCCATTTTTACTGTGCAAGTATTTTTCCATTTTGCTGGAAGATTGCCAAGGTTCAATTAATTCCCAAGAAGGCTTTTCAGTGATTTCGAAGTTTATGGAGAGCTTAGTTAACTATCATATTACGAACTTTCTTTGGTTTAGTGATCTCTCTAATGATCAATAGTGTGGATTTCGAATGAGTGGTTTTATAGAAATTCCATCCAAGGGTACCACAGGGTTTCGTTTTTCTCCCATCTCTAGTACTAAGTATGATTAATTATCCCATGGATAGTACTTTTAATCCTTTCTGCACTTTTGAGAATGCCAGCAAAATTTTTTATTTATATTCACTTGATCATAGACTGATCATCTCCGGTGTTGAATCTATAAGACTAAATATGAATGATACATTTATGAAACCTTAGAGGTTTTGCTACACTGGCCTAGTACCTTCACCATGACTTGGAATTTATCATCCGCCCAGAATGGCTTTTGTACTGTGTAATTGTACGTATTATAAGAGACGAAACCTAAAACTCGCATTTTATAGCGAGCTCTAAATATCATCCCATTTTTGGTATACACGAATATTTTGATGAAACCAACAAAAGCGAGCTTGTGGAGAAAGAATCGGAATATAATTTTGTTTTTCCATACAATACTCGGCCAGTCTGGACCCAGGGGTAGGCTAAATGGGATATTTCCTCCCACAAAATAATATTGTTCATTACAAAAATATAAATGAGATTAGAAAATTATTCCAAAATACACTAAGTTTCCTCAACAAAACCTTTTTCTGGATCTGCGCTTGGCCTACATCGATCTATTAGATCCAATAAGACTCATCCAAAATAGAAAATATTTCGGGTAAAAAAACCATTTTTTTTACATCATCAAAGTATTTATTTCCATTATATACTATTTATTAGTTTCCCCAAAAACTGTCCATTATAACCAATGTACTTCTGTCTCATACATTTTATTTTGTCTTTTAGTCTGGATTGAAAACCGAGTTGGTTATTTTTTATATTTTTAACAAAATAAGTTTGTTATCTAGTAACGTGTAGAGGGATTCTGCTTGAATTGATTGCCGTCAATCAATCAATGCTAATGTGTTGATATCTGTTATGCAATTAAAATTTTATTATAGCAGTATTTGGTGGGGTCATTTATTACTATACTCTCATCTATATATGTTTCATAAAGTCGTCTTCACATATGAATGAATGTCTCTTCTTTATGCTAGGAGTTATACAATACAATTGTTTGGTATCGTACCATCATCAGCAGTGCAGTCGCTGTCCACTATTGTATTTGATATACACGTCGTACACATAGAAAAATAAAGGGCCAACCAAAAAGTTTATTGTGTTAGTGGAACCATATTCAAATGTGATTTCTAAATATTTTGGGAGTTGCAACTAAAATTCAGTTGTATTAATCTGAAATTTGTTGTGAAAACCAATATTCAGTTGTACTAACTGATTTCAGTTGTATTCACCGAATTTCAGTTGGCAAATGGCTAAATTTTTCTCTGTGTGTACATATATTACATATATTTTAAATGAGGAAGTCTTATCTGGTATATTAAACATAATTTATAACCGTAGGAAGTTAATAGGATTGCTAATTTATTTCCTATAATTAATTATTATATCGGGAATTGAATTAATTTTAAAATTACAATACAAAACAAACTTTTGTAATGCATATAAATAAATCTCTTTGACTACAGTCAAATGTAACTAGATAGACATTTTAAATTGATTTATGACCAAAAAGAAAAGACACTTCAAAAGTTTTGTTGTCTCTTGTTAAAAAAACATTTTTTTTAAGCTTAAGAATATTTTAATGCATTTATAATAGGAAATGAATTAGTTATTTAAAAGTTTTATTGAAATGCAGTTTTAACAAAACAAACAATTTTTATATGTAAGAATTGGATATTAAATTCGGAAATTATTTTTTGAGGCATAATCTAATAGAAGACCTATTTAAAAAGTTAACTCGAGTAAACACAACTTTATAGCCAACCCTGTGTTAAACCCTTAACAAAAGCGCTTTATAACAATTTCATAAGAATAAGTACATTCAGGGCACTTCTGCTTGTAAAATATGTAGTTATTTGGGTTGTAATACAGTTTCTTTATTTTTAATGTAAATGTCAGTCATTTTTAGAACAAATTTAATTTTTTACCAACCTTGTAGTTCATTTAAAAAAACAAACCACATCAAATGACTGTTTTATGATTTTACATTAATTTTTTACAGTTGTTTTTTGTTATGTAAAAAAATAAAAAAATAAATGTTAGTTTATTCTTAATTGTTTTTTAGATTTCTCTAAAAACGGGCTTTTAAGGTCCAGTTTATTATATAAAATAAAAGATTATTTCATTAAATGGTCCATCCGACGTTTCGTTGGTGTTTTTTCCAACATCTTCTGGGATGAATATTTTATTGATATATAATATTTTTTACTAACATATGTGGTTAATTTTTACTACAATTGTTAGTCAATTTTTGAACATTAAAAACAATGTTAGTTGAATTTACTGACATGTAAGTCGTCCTTTCTTTACGTGAAATTTTATTTGATTTTAGCTACACTTGCAGTGGTCTTTACCTACATAGTATTCTAAGTGTACCTTTTCAACAAATTTACGCCCCGAAACCGTGAAAAAGTGTGCTAAATAAAAGAACCTAAAAGCCCATGCCTACCGCATTTTCTTTAAGCCCTAACAGGAAATAATTCAAGTTTTATGTAGAATAAAAGCACTAACTTTGACTTGAAATTTAAGTTCATTATACCGAGGAAACTACCAATTAAACGGAGTTTTTGAAATTTGTACAGGAAGGGGCATAAAGGGGACTTTGGGTTGACTTTTCTCGCCAAGCCATGAATTTTAAATTTTATTTGGGGGTTCCTAATCCCGCATAAACATCCGGGTCGATATGATTTTTGGAAACTACTACGAAGAGTGGCAAACGGGGGATGTCGACCGTTGGCGGTAAAACAAAGTTTTCCCCTTTACGCCTTGCACTAACACATTCTGAAAGATATTTAAGATTTTAAATATATGGCTCTATGAAACAAGACCCCAATGAAATAAGTCCCCAAACCAAAAATGAAATAACGCCCCATTTTTTTGGGCTTTATTTCATTATGAAGCAATACCCCAAAAAAAAAATGAAATAAACCCCCAACCAAATGAAACGAAACCCCAAAATAAAATGAAATAACACCGCAATTTTGAGGCTTTATTTCATAATGCAGTAAAGCCCCATTTCGAAAATGAAATAAGGCAACAATTAAAAAAAAAACAAAATTATATATTACTTTAAAATATCTCTTTATTCCTAATTAATACATAGCGCGATTTTTTTTTTCAGCCTTTTTAAAATAAAAAGTTTAATAATATTTAGTATATCAATACAGTTTTTTTTAATATTTTTGAGTAGTATATCACAAAATAAACTAAATTTATAAATCGTATAATCGCACGCAGAAAAAACTTTATTTCGCGAAGCCGCCTGCCGCGTTCTACGGAGGAAAAAAACCCTTAAGAGCGGCCGAAGGCCGCCACACAGAAAAACTTGTTTTTACAAATTACTTGATGTCTTAAAAATATAAGATTTCAACGGATTCGACATCTGATTTGAAAAACAAGTTCTTCTGGGTGGCGGCCTTCGGCAGGTCTTAGGGGTTTCTTCCTCCATAAAACGCGGCGGGCGGCTTCGCGAAATAAAGTGTTTTTCTGCGTGCGACATAAAAGAAACTTCAAAATTACTACACGGTATAATCTCACTTACTAATAGCAAATAACTATTTACATTAATGACTTGATAATTCATGCAGTAATTATAACGGTTATTTGCTTATATTACTTAAAAATTTTGATTTTTAAGAAAATGAAATAACACCCCAAAAATATTATTTGGGGACTTATTTCATTTCTCATATTGGGGCCTTATTTGATTATGAAATAAAGTCCCAAAAAAAAAATGAAATAAAGCCCCAAAAAATGAAATAAGTCCCCAATTTTTTTTATTAGAAATTTTTGGGGCCTTATTTCATTTTTGGTTTGGGGACTTATTTCATTGGGGTCTTGTTTCATAGAGCCTAAATATATATTCCTTTGAATGGCTTGCGGTGTGAAAATGGGGGCAAAGTTGATAAAGCGAGGAACATGAAATTTAATAAGCCTTGTAGTGATTTTTGGAAATTCAAAAGAAAGGGGTAAAGTCCCGTCTTAACGGTCTAGTCAAGCCGCTTAATCTCGGATATGAACTACGGCGTTTAGGTTAAACCTCTCAAGAAGACATTCATTTAAATAGAATATTTGAAAATTTCTGCTGGTGTAAAAAAATTTTAACTGGTTTATGGCCAAAATCTTAAATCAGTAATTTATATTTCTTAATGCATTTTTAAGTATTAAAAATATTTTTTTTTAATTTTCATATTTCGTAAAAAAACATTGCAAAAAAAAAATGCATATTTTTTACTAATTTGTCCGTTTGCAGCATCTAAATCATGGATTCAATTTTAAAATCAATTAATTGTACCAGAAAGCAATTTTCGCTTACCGCCATTATTTGGAAATTTTTTTAATTCTATTTTAAATTGCATTTTTATTAGGAATATTTTCTTTTAAAATTTTCATATTTTCGTAAAATAAATTGCAAACAAATTTGCAAAAGAAAAAAAAAAATTTTTTTTACGAATTTGCTTGTTTGCATAATGTAAATTGTGAATTAACATTTAAAATCAATTAACTGTACCATAAAGCTTTTTCCGTGCTCTGCCATTATTTTTTAAGTACTGTTTTGAATTAAATTTTTATTATACCCAGGTGAAAAGTTCATATATTGTCATATATGGCCACATATATGAGTTCATATATGAATCCATATATGTTCGGATCCGAAATTTGAGGGTATATGGACATATATGCTCATATATGGACATATATGAATGTTCATATATTGTCATATATTATTACTTTTCCTATATTCTCGTTTATAAAAAAGCTTTTTTAGTTTTTTTTTTCCAAAAATATTCTGTTTATTAAAAAATAAAGCTATTATAATTCTATATACATGTTACTGAATACAGGAATTTTTTTAAAAGCTTAAAATATACTTCAATATAAGAATATTCTACACCATTTTTAATTGTATCTTAAAATTTAAATAGTTCTGTTTAGTTTTCAAATTATTCTGAAACACAACTAAAAATGGTGTAAAAAGGCTTAACTGGGTTTGTATAAATATTTAGGTATCGGGTAAGTTAGAGAGTGTGTGGACCATACTGTAACGTGTCCACAACGGCACTGTTGTGGTGATGCCAGCTAGCCTGCGTTGGCATACATCCCAGGTCGGATTCCAACCCACCACTTCAGCCCAGGGACAAGCACACTAAAAAAACTAATAAAAATCAACACAAAAAAAAACTATCACACACAATGAACTTAAGAGGGAGGACAAGATCGAAAATCCCCCACATACGCCCTCCCAACCATGGTCACCAGATAGTTAGGAGTACCTAAATTGGGGACAACTGGTTAGGCCTTTTTCAAATAATTTATAATTTCTCGAGATCGAAAGAGTTAGAGATATGAAACGAGAAAAAGAGTTAGAAATAAAAGAATTAGTTTGTGTAGTTGAATTATAATGTGTGGGTTTATTTTGCTCACCGTTTGCTTCAATAGGTAGAAAGTAAGTGAACGAGTTTAATAACTTTGAGAAACAAGAAACTTCGTTTTCTTTTCTTTTTTAAGTTAAAGATAAATTTTATGTTTTAATTTTTTGTCAATATAATTCACAATAAAGAATAATGTTAATCGTTACAATTACTTATAGTTATACAATTCAATTTTTATTTTAATTCATTTCATTCGGATATTTTACCCTATTGGGTGAAATATAAATTAAAAAGTTTTATTGTCTACATTTAGAATTTAGACAAATGGGAATGTGGGAAATATTTTATTTTTTAAATACAAAATATAACAAAATAAATAAATCCAATTAATTCATCTGTTTTAACCAGTTTTTGGATACTGAGATCAAAAACTTTGGCTTAAATAAGTTTAGCCGCATGTTTCCAAAATTAATGAAACTTTTCCACGCTGAATCTGCCGATGACAAAATCTTTTGGTAGGACCTTATTCGGGAGGGGTTCAAATTTGATGTTTTGTTTTGCGATTTTATACAAAAGTTTTGAATGGATTGGTATCATTTAGGCATCATCGGAAAGGTGTTTTAAATGTCTTTTCAAAGAGGATATCCCCATTCATTAACACATTACGAGTCAGTTTAACATTTGGTATTTTTTTAATTTTTTCCTGTTTTTCAGAACTTTGTATAAATCGCAAATCAAAATTTCAAATTTAAACCCCTCCCCCCGAAAAGGGGGTGCGTTTTTCCTAATAACTCATTCTCTGCAATCGTATTTATAAATTAATAAAACATTAATTTATATATTTTTGTTAAGACTTTGTAGACCGGCAGAGTAAGGGTTAAAAATAAAAAAAAAAAATCATCCTCATATATGGTCATATCTGATCAAAAATTGAAACATATTAACCATATATGGAATAATATATGAATTTATATATGGAGATATATGGTATATATGAACCAATATATGACCCAATATATGCAATATATTATCATATATCATCATATATGGTGTCATGCATATCCATATATGAACTTTTCATTTAAATGTATTTACCCATATATGCTCCCATACATTACATATATGTTCATATATGGAACCATATATGCTCATACATGAATATATGGCAATATATGATCATATATGAACTTTTTCACCTGGGTAAATATATATTTTTTTAAATTTTCTTAAAAGAAATGGCAAAAAAAATTCTAAAAAAACTGCAAGAAAAATTTATATTAATTTGTCCATTTGCATAATGTAAATTTTGAATCAAGTGTTGTAATCTATTTTCTCTACTAGAAAGCCACTTTTAGCATTCCACCATTGTTTTGCAATTTATAAGTGAACTTTGAAAGGCTACAATTAGTGACATTCATGACACTGAAATTCCTTATTAAATTATTAAAGAAATTGTGTAAAGAGCCTCCATATTGATATGATTTTAAGAATTTTTACAAAATATATTATTGTTCTAATTTTTTTGCATTTTTTTGTTGCTTTGAAAATAATGCAATATTTTAGACATATTTTATCCCAGTGTGATTAGGGGCTAACAAATCTTATAAAAACAAAATACTTTTTTCCTGAGTTGCCAGACATAAAAGTTATTCAAAAAAAATATATTAATTTTTTTGGAAAATTTTAAATTAAACTATTTCAAAGACTGCTAGTGTTTGTTTCCAAAATTCTGAAAAAATTAGAGAATTATTTTTTCATGAATCTTAATTTAACCCAGAAGCAGCCAAATATTGATGTCCCATTATTTTTACATAACTGCGATCAATTATTCTTGTGTACCACTTGTAGTAATTAAAAGATTTCTACAAAAATTATGGACTTACAAAAATTAAAACAAACATGACAATTTAGACTGGATGTCATTTGCATTTTGGACAAGCAAACAAAAAACAATAATATGTCGACAATTGTCGTGTTCGTAGTCGTGTCACAGAACAATAACGTAAATGAATAAACGGGAGCAGTCTAATGTTTGTTTAAACAACCTTTTAAAATAAGTTAGACAAAGTTACACAGACTATTAATGGAACGAGTCAAACGAACAACACTAACGGCAGCAGCAGCATCTAACCAAATGGTAACAACAACAATTGTAATGAAATGTAACAAAACTTCTGAACTTAACACAAACAACAACAACAACTACTAACACGTTGGTCACGAATTTAAGACCATTTTTTGTTTTGTTAGTTGATTCTTTATGTTGGCGTTTGGTTTAAGTATCCGACCGAACAGTTCGGCCAAAAAACTATATTTGGTATCTAGAGCCAATGCGGATAAATTTCAGGGACCGTAAATAATGATTATTGCTCGTTTTTTTGAATCAAAAAATCAATCACTTAGAAGAGACATAAAAAAAAATTTATTGCACCATTATTATTATTTTTTGACAATCTTTGCATATCCGTCATGATTTTTAAATTTTTGATTTTTAAAGTTTTCTTCAATGGTAATGATTATTTTTGAGTAATAATAAAAAAAATCAGCCATAATCATTATTTTTGAGCAAAAAAAATAAAACTCAAAAATAATCATTATTTATGATTTTTATTTTTTTCGCTCAAAATAAAACTCACTTTCAATGTGTGGGATGGACATATCTCAGGAAGTAGGAGGAGCTTATCGATTTTGGTATCAATCTCTTCTTTGGAAGATTCTCTAGCAGATTAATGCATCAAACATATTTGTGGGTGGGGTTTAAGGGGTTAATTATTAATTTAAAAATAGGGCTTTTTTGCCGTAAAGTCAAAATCTGGTAGCTCGATTTTCACCGTAGACGTATGGTCTAGTGGACTTTTCTGCTCAGTACAATCCCAAGAATCAGAAACGCGAAGCGCCCATTAAGATTTTTTTCCTTCCATACTAATCGCCCCACCCTAATATGTATATATATTTACACCTACATGAAAGTGAGTTTTTATTTTGAGCGAAAAAAATAAATATCATAAATAATGACTATTTTTGAGTTTTATTTTTTTGCTCAAAAATAATGATTATTGCGGATTTTTTTATTATTACTCAAAATAGTCATTACCATTGAAGAAAATCCTTAAAACTCATAACATAATCATTATTGTGTAATTTTTATTATAAAACTCATAATGATTACGGTCCCTGATAAATTTTAGTATTAGACACATGTTTGTTGAGTCGATTTAATTCGATTTTGTGTATAAAATTTAAGGAAAAAGCCGAAGTGTAGCTCTAAAGTTAAAAGTTCGGCGACCAAGCTATTTTCGATTTGGTCGAACTTTTGGAGGCCGAACAATGAATTCATTGCTTAACTATGGACATTTCTGTAAATTTGACACTCTAAATCGCATCTAATCAGCCCAAACAATATTTTAAATTCATCAAATTTGTCCATAATACCGAATACCGACCAAATGCATTTTAAAATCTAACTGTTCGGTTGGACACTATTTGGTTTACTTTGATATTATGCACCATTACTACCACTACAATACCAGCAGCAATATCAGCAGCACTAAGTATTAATACAGACAACCAGTGGCGTAACCAGGATTTTGTTTCGATTGGGCCGAATATATATATTGTTATCGAAACATAACATTTTCTACAAATTTGAAACATTGAAAACATATTCAGGGAGTGAATCCATCTACGTATACTGGACCAACTAAGGAAAAAAAGTTTCTTTCGTCCACACTTTGGTTTATTTTATGATGACTTACAAAGTATTGTTAGCCTAGCATTGACATCTTGAGAACTGGACTGTTTTTAAAACCTCCATTTTCAGTTATTGAAAAGATTTTGTATTTTAACCATTTTCATTTTCATTGTACAATTAAAGGTCGAAAAAACATAATTTTTATTTTTAATAAAAATTATATCAAACTTCAAAGACAATTTACCGAAAAAAAATGTAAATTCACTAGCTTAACAACCTTTTAAAAAATGCCATAATATAAAAAGGTTTGTTTAGAGCTCGCAGATCGGAATTGAAGTTTTAAAGCTGTACTTGCTCCATTATTTTATTTGAATTCAAAAATGAGAAAACATTAAAAAAATTATTATTATGATAGAGTACATTGCGCATATGAAATCCAAAATAAATCCGAGTCGTGAAATTGGAATATTTCGTTCAAAAGGTGTGCGCGGATCCAGGCAACGGTTTTGGGAAGTTAGAGTATATTTATTAGTTTTTATGTTTTTTTTGACATTTTTGTATTGAACATTTTTGTTTTGGGGGAGGAAATGTCCCATTTTACCTCTGACCTTAACCGAAAAGTTTTATTATATTTACCGCTGGGAAAATTTTTTTTCTGCATTATTATATTCCTTTGGAATGTCCTCTTCGGTGAGATAAGATTTTTGTTAACAAATAAATTTAAATAAGCTAAATATTAGCCAAAAACCAAAAAAATTAAAATTTAAGTTCAATTGCAAGGATATCTGTTATCGTCCTTGACATATAGAAATCAAAACTGTAACAAGTTGGATATTTCAATCACATCATTTCCAGATGATTAATCTTCGAAAAACACGAATAATTTCAAATCCAATTTTTATTTTATATTTCGATTGCAGATTCCTAATCTTTATTAAATTAAACTCAGATTCGAGAAATTTGTTCAAAAAGTTTAATTTTTACTTATATATTTTCAGAAAATCTGATAATATCAACAATAATATGTTTTTTTATGTATGGTAAAAATAAACTCGAATAACTTGAAAGTTTAAAATGTTTTTAATTAAATTGCGTATTCCTTTTCAGCTCATTAATTTAGACTTGATTGGATAATTTTGTTGAGGTACATTGCCTAGTTTAAGAAATAATTCAAAGTCAACGCTTAATTTGTGAGAATTTCTTCTAGAATTTGTCTCTAGAAGTAATTCTCACAAATTATTCTCACAATTTCTTCGTAAAATAAAGATGATTTTTAAGATTTGTATAGGGCTATTGTACTGATTTATGTAAATATGAGTTTTTTTTTAATTCGCTCTCTCGTTTTACAAAAAATTCGATAGGGTAGAAAAACTATGTATTAATCAGTCAGATATCTTTATCAAAATTTTTCTTTAGTAAAAAGATTCAGTTTCAAGATGAGGATGAAAATTCGGCTTAAGAGAAAAATCCACCACGCTCTTTTTTTGGCGACATAATTTCTTTTTGGAATTTAAAAATTTAATTAAAAATCAAAATTCTGGGTACGCCACTGCAAACAACTGCTGCTAAATTTTATGCTCTGCCACTTCTTTTACACCAATACAATATAGCTTTCAATACAAGTCAACTGTAAACGACAATATTTTATATATTTAGTGGACACATTGGGGAAAAATCATTATCAACCCGAGATTAAACCAAAAATTCCAAAAAAGTTAAAAATTAACTAAAATCCTTTTGAAAAAATATCAACAAACACTTTTTGACTTTCAGTTTATGACTCATAAAAGTTTCTTAACCCTTTGACAACCAATGGTTAATATATTTTCATTAATTTATAACAAGAATAAAGCAAAATTTACAAGAATAAGCAAATTAAATATTTTAGCTAGGATGATACATAAATGTCGATCTGGCAAAATATCTCGTCAGAACACGATGTTTTAATAAAGCTGGAGTCTCCAGTATAGGCAGAGCATTAACACAAAACTTATTAATCATAAATGTTGCTCCATTCTTGTCCGTTTAGCTATCAAACACGTGGCTAGGGTATTTTTCTAACAAACTTCATGAAGTTACTAAACTTTAAAGTCCAAAAATGGAAAATTTACAATTTTTTAAATACAAGACATGAAGTATAGCCCCCGATCTTAAAAAAGTCGGATATATGAAAAAGGGGAGAAAATAGTGAATAATTTGTTAAAATAATTTAAATAAGTGGCAGCCTGCTGGGTCCACGATGGTTTGCAAAATGTGTGTTTTCTCGAGGATTTTAACGCTGTTTTTAAATAAGTCTAAACTACCTAATCTTTAGAAATATTTTCATACAAAGATGTGTTAAATTTCACCGCCAATTTTAAAAATAAATACGTTTTTCATATATTTTTGCTGCTCTATCACCTATCCGAATTTCATTAATTTTAAAGGGAACCCATCAGAAAAAATGCCTTGTAAGTGTCAGGCAAGTTATATAGGACGGTTTTTTTGGACGGTTACAAATCTTTAATTTACCGAGTTAAAACGTTTGCATAAAATAATACATTATTTTATATACACTTATAAGGTTTTGTCTGCCAGTGCATTTATCCGGACATAATTATATATTATATAATTCATATATAAAATTAATTTCGTAGAAAAAAATTAATATGATGTCATATATAGTTGCGTATAATTGTATATTGCATTTAGAATATGCTAAAACTAATTCAATTAATAATTACGTTATATTTATATACCTAGACATTGCAAAATAATATATATTTTGACATTATATCATATTTAAAAAATCGCAATTGTATTTTAGATAAAATTGTATATTACCCCATGCAGAGTCACACGAGAAAATTTGTCAATCATATTTTGGATGTAAATATGTATTACATCAATACAATAGTACAATTAATTGTATCATTTTGTGTATAATTTTATACAAAAGATTTACCCCAATTTTTGTCTTTTGAATTGATTTCTTTCTGGTCCTTAACCCTAAAAAAGAACTTGTTTCATTTGTAACATTATGAGTTCTTAATTTAGTCTTAAATTTTTTTCAATGTAAAACTCTTAATTTAGTTTCAACGTTTTTTTCCGTATTTGTTATTCAATGGTGTAAGTTAATAAATGAAACAAAATCTTCATTTTCATTATATCTTCATTTTCAAAGTTTTTTCTCAAACAACTTTTGATAATTTCAAGAGAATTTTTTGAATATAATAAAATGTCCAAATGGAAAGGAATTTGTTACAAATTATAAAGTTGTAAACCTTTTGCAAGTGGCTTAAGTCTAAAAGGATTAATAGATATTTCGGATTTTCATGAAGTTTTAAAATCAAAAACCGGATACAACTATAGCTTATTTTGTATATATCAGTATCAGTTCAGATATAAATTTATACCTCTGTATAAAATCGTATTAAATTGTATCGCGTCATTATTCGGATGTTATTTAATCTGATGTTTTCAAATTAAAACTAAACTAATGCAAACTTATATAATTATTATGCCCATTTCTCGGATAAAACTGTATTAAGACTCATATTAAATTGCGTATTATTATATAAAGCATCATATTAATTTTAATCGGGTTAATAAAAGTCGAAACTTTTTTACTTTTTTTACATTTATCAGGTTTTAGCTATATTAGCACATACAAATATAAAGTAACGCAATTTTATTTTTCACGGTTTTCAAAAAGTTTTCCGCATAATCCTATTTTTATTTAATTAAACTAAAAATTAATATTTTGCTAAAATTTTAACGTAAGTAGACAATAACGATGTACATCCAACCTAAAGGACACAAACGTTTTCAAATTTGACGTGTTTCGCGGATTGTGGTCAAACAGATTAAATCGTTGTTTCGCGATATGGACAAAATTTGCAAAATAATAAACACAATAAGTAAAAAATGACCTGAGAAAGTGATTTCTGTTATTAATACATAATTGTCCATTACGTGTTGATAAATAAAAATTTAGCAAAAAAAAAAATATTTTTTTAAGTTTCTCCGGGTTACAAAAAAATATATGTACTCAAAATAAAAAATCAAAAAGCCCCCCGGAAACAAATTCCTAGCTACGTGCCTGATCATGACGTTACTAAACTTTAAAGATTTGGTTCTCTGATTCCAAATCCAGGAACCAAATTTTACAATTTTGAGAAAACCGCTGTTAAAGTTGCTATTATACAAAATTGGCTATTTTTGTGCCTTTCGATTTGTGCTTTTATTCACGATTGACACTTTTTAATGATTCAAAATAAAGATAAATATTTGGAATACACTTCACTCTTGAAGATACCGTGATGAAATTTTTTAAAACGAATTGTTGATACATCGTATACATATATCAAATGCCTTCTACAAAAACATATAGAGTTTGTAACGTGACCCTAAACTAAATTTAGACCGGTCGGATGTATACTTTAGACTATGTTTAAAATGCATTATTTCGCAATTTTTTTTTTATAGATTAATTCAACTGCAATTTATTCCTATAATAAAACACACATTGTAACAATTTTTTAACTCATCATCTAGTACTATCGTTGGTTATGATCAAAGATTATAAACCACTTAGACCCACTTCATTCCTTCTGAAGAAATTTGAAAGAACTTTTGGACTTCTATGTTAAGGATTGTTTTTAAACCGAAATTTTATGTGTCAACAAACACGCTTATACAAATGTCAAATCTGTTGAGACAGAACTTCACTCAGTTTCCTCACAGAACGAGAAGGCTTTTTATTACCGGTACTTTTCCTTCTTAGTCCTTCTTGTGTTTTCAATAGTGTGTACACACAGAGAAAAATCCAACTAAGTTATTACGAATTTCAAACGGTTGGCACAACTTAACATTCGTTTTCACAACAAAGTTCGGCTAATTCAGCTAAATTTTTGTTGCAACGCCCAAATATTCATTAATCTAAAGCAAACAACTTTGTACTAACTGAATTTATGAGTTGTTACCATTAATATACACTTTTAAATTGGGTTGGCACTTTATTTCTCTGTGTGTATAAATTCTATTTAAATTTATATTTTAAACTTTCATATTTTACATACAGACCTAATGATCAGCGTTAGAGATGTTAAAAATTACATGTCGCGAGTTCGAAACAATGAATGGCAAAATAAAAAACAGTAGAGGGACATCGGCGGGAAAAGAGAGTCGGTGCGGTGCGATACACATCCTCCGTCCGAGCCCGAGTGGAGCTTCCCTTCTCTATATAATGACTATAATGACTAGGTTATAGACTTATTTCAACTTTTAATAGGTTTTTCCAAATTGTGTTCATTTTGACAAATACAGGTTAACAAAAAGCTATGCAAATCAATTCTGATAGTTTGAAGTCGATATTTTTGAATTCGGAATTATTATAATTTTGTTGGGACATATTATTTAATTATGAAATAACTCCCAAATATTGGGACTTATTTAATTTTTTCTTTGGGAATTATTACCCTTTTTAAAGTTTGGACTTATTTCATTTGGGAGTTACTTCAAAATAAGGGCGGAATAGGATGACCCATAGTGCTGACAAGAAAAAAAAAAAAAACTTTAAATACAGTAGTAGTTAGTTTCGTTTGTATCGAATTCACAATCACACATGTTGTCTACTTTTTTTGTAGTTCTCCACAACCAACAACACAAAGATAACTTTTTAGTACCCCACTCCCAGATAGGAAGCAAACTATGGTCACAATAACAACATCAGCCACATTAACATTAAAAAAGTTTTCTGTTTGTAAGATGGATGGTTGGTTGAATGTTGTTGGGTTGGTGTGTGTTTGTTTGTATGTTAAAGGCACAAGTGCGATGTTTACACTTTGCACCTTCGCGTACGTGAACTTGTAAAACTTTTTTTCTTCCACTCTAATATTCGGTCTGTTTAGTTAGTACGAGTTGGAATTATTTGCTTTATAGAAAAAGTTTATTTTAGTTTTCTATAATACACAGACTGTTTGTTTGTTGTTTTCTATGGAGCACATGTTAACTTGAGGAGTTTAGTTTCTTTTTCAATTGTAATTATTATTATTTTAGCTAAATAAAAGAAAAAGGGTGACAGATCTTTAAAAGAACATTTTCTTTTAAATTATCGATATGATCGATAAAACATTTTCTGCGTGATATTACTGAATTTTTGCATTGAATAAATAAATGGAGTTGCACTGAAACTCGGCTATTGAAACTAGTTTCAAAAACATATAAAGCGTTTTATTAATTTTAAGAAAATTTTCGTTCAATTAGTGCAGAACAGTTTCATTAGTACAGTAAAAACTACAATTTTGAATGTACAAACTTTTTCTGGACCTCAAGATAGTACACACAGAGAAAAATGTAGGTATTTGCCTACTGAAATTGGGTTACTATGACTCAAATGCGATTATTACGAGTTTCAGTCGGTTGGTATAACTCAACATTATTGTTCACAGCGAAGTTCGGTTAATTTAACTGAATTTAACTTGCAACACCCAAAATATTCAGCAATCAATATAAATATCGTTATACTAACTGAATTTATAAGTTGTTACCATTAAAATACACTTTTCGATTCGGTTGGCACTTTATTTTTCTGTGTGTATAAAAGTTTAAATTGTTGGAGAGAAAGTATAATCGGAAGATTCTATTTCGAAGCTTAAGTAAGATGTTCGAGGCACAAATTAGTTATTAAACTGCGTGGAGCAGTCTTGTAAAGCATATTAAGAGCTTTAAAACAAAAAATAGAGTATTGTAGCTACCATAGAACCCAAGATATTGATTTTTTAAGGTGCAAGAGCTTCGCGACTTTTAGATTTTGGGGGAAATTTCGACTTAGGTGGCTAAAAATTTGTAGTTGTCAGTTTTTCAGTTAGTATAACAACTATTACAAATTTCATCAAAATCGTAAGGGGTACACAAAATGTGCTTTTATTTGATCACAATTATGTTTTAATTAAAAATAATTTATCATAAAATATATTTTTTTAAATTAATTTTTATTTCGTATATCAGAAACTTTTTTCGCGAGTAGCCAAGGGTTTAGTTATGCAATTATAACTATTGGTACAACTATCCAAACAATAATTAATAAAAATCGAAAGTAGAAGTAAATATTTTTTAATAACTCGGCTTGACATCAAAACAATAAATAAGATTCCATCAATCTCTAAATATTTCGGACACGCTGATTCCAATGGCGTACTTTATTTTTCGTTGTATGGTACAGTTTTTCCGCAAAATAACTTTGAAGTTTAACGCATGGCGTTTTTTTATATGCCAAAAATTTGCAAATGGAATGTATCTAACTACTTTCTGTTAAAATGAAAGGCCAAGATCTGTAGTTTTATAAATGATACTTCTTTGGATCCAAAAGCTTAAAGTTAAACCCACTGTTATGCGGTTTTGTAGAATTTTTTCGGTTTTCGCGAACTCTATGGCTAATAACACAGTAAGTGTGTGGGAATGGTACACCCGGGGACTCGTAAACTTAATTTTAGGGCGTATAATCCAGTGGTATACTTCGTTTTAATAGGCTAGGTCAAAAAGATATATAGTTAAGTTTTAAGTTTGCATTTATTTTTTGATTATATTTTAAGTAAAGCAACATCTTTTTTAAAATGACTTTATTTATTGTTTATTATATGCGCATTTGAGTGTAAATTGAAAGACAAGTCCGTAGTAAAGCAATGAATTCACTGTTCGTCCTCCGAAAGTTCAGCCAAATCGAAAATGGTTCCGCACCCAAACTTTTAAATTCATAGCTAAACGTTTTTTTTTCTTTAAATGGTATACATAAAATCGAATCAAATCGGCTCAACATGTTTCCAATACCGAACTGTACCAAATATAGTTTTTTTGGCCGAACTATACGGTCAAACACTAATTGACTTAATTACACTTATGTCTGCCTAGGGCAGAAATAAATAAAATTTTGGATGATTTTAAAAAAATTTCTAGAATGGCGGAAGAAACGCAATTTTTAAAAAAATCAAATAGCAATATCTCGAAAAGGATTTGTGCAATTTCAAAAATATTCGTGATCCCCATGGTAAAATAAATAAAATAATTAAAGCATTTTAAGAAAAATCAAAAAGAAGAATTCAAACTTAGATTTTTTATCAAATTCGCCTTACATAATTTTCAGACGTAGTACTTCATAATCGCAACAATAGTTGATAAATAGCGAAAGTTTAAAAAAACCGCTCTTGTACAGTACAGTGAATCAAAGAATTACTTCCTTTATATATCTGATCTTAAGAAATTGTATTTGTTAGTTCGGTTTATTGTTATTTTATTTTCAATTCCTGATAATGTATCGGCAACTAATTTGATGCCAAGTGTTAAATAGCTAACGGAGATATTTGATTAAATTAAATCTTAAAGAAAATTATTTCTTCAAAACTTAATAAAGTGTTAATGTGTTGCTTTTCTTTACTTAATAACGATGCCATAATTGATATTATTGGAATAAACTTCCTATAATTTAGAAATTTTTACTTGAAGAAACAACTCTTAATACAGAGCGCTATTCTTCAGTAGGGAGATTATAATTAAACGGCATGACATCAAAAACTTAATGAGGTTCCGACCATCAGTTCTGTATGTTTCGAACAAGCTGATTTCAATGGCGTACTTTCCGATGTATGGCATAGTTATTCGGCAAAATGACTTTAACCCTATACTGCATGATACTCCAGATCATAATGAAAGATGTTTGATAGCAAATTAATAATACCTGAACAAATATTTTGCCGTTTTTTCATATTTTCCCTTTTAAACGATTTTATTAATCAAAAACCCAAAAAGGGTAAAAATTTCGGATTACCTGAAATTTGTCTTAATAACTAAAGATTTTATTTATTAACTTTTAATCTATTACTGTCTACAAATTGTAATTGTTTATAAATTTTTAAATCCTTTTTTTTTGCAATTTTCTCGGCACAAAAAAGGGCTCAATAAGTCCGTGACTTTTTGAAATTCCCTCGTAGTTATATGAAATGCAACACTGCTCCCATCAAGTAGCATCTGTTAATAGACTTCTGTCAAATTTTTCAGCAAGCTGCGTCATTTAATTTGCGTTTAACAGCTGTTCAAAACATACAACCTCGAAGATTTTTTAAAAATGGAAAAAATTGAAATTCGAGTTCTCATTATACATTATTTTTACGAAAAAAAACCGTCAATCAAACCAAGAAAAAGTTTAATAAATACCTCATAGTATGCATCATCGATTTCAATGGTATAAAGTGGTTTACTGACGTTCGTTGTGGTAGCACAAGTAGAAATGAAGGTGAACGTTGAGGTTAATACACCCGAAAATGTCGAAAAAATTCACGATATGGTGTTGGCCGATTGAAGAGTAAAAGTGCAGTGAGATTGTTGATGCCATAGGCATTTCATATGGCAGTGTGGTTTCGATTTTAAATGATCTGTTGGGTTTAAGAAATCTGTCTGCAAGATGGGTGTCTCGTTTGCTCTTAATTGACCATAAACGTAATCGTGGCCGATAAGGCAACAGTTTTTCGGAATTAAAAAAAAACTACCACATATGGCCAAGAAATACCTATTGTATGGAACTCGAAAAATCCTATTTTTTGGAAGGGATACAAAAATTGGAGAAACGATGGACTATGTTTATTGAGCTAAAAGGAGATTATGTTGAAAAGTAATTTTTTTTTTTTGCAAAAAAAAATAAGTAAATAAAGTCACGGACTTATTGATCCGCCCTCGTATCTCCAAATTAAATATTAAAATGCAGATGTGCGCTCCGGTAGGCTAGTTGGTAGCGTGCTGGCTTATCAGTGAGGGGGTCGTGGGTTCGATTCCCACCAGAGGTACTGGTCTGTTTTCGCTACAACGAGCCGAAGGCCATAGTAGCTAGTGCTCGGTTAGGGTAATAGTATTTATATATATAAAAAAAAAAAAATTTAGTAGAAGTGGCTTTATCGTATTCAAAAAAATATTTGTCTTGATTATTTATATCATGCACTGCATTCAGCCGAATTAATCGTCACATATGTGTAACGCCATGAAGTAAAGGGGTAAAGTTTGGCGAATTATCATATAGATTTCTATGTACAAAAATTACAAAATGCCATCAACCTGAGTTTTTTCTGTTGAAATCTAGGGACAAGACAAGTAGTAATATTGATGGTACATAGGGTAGAAGGGGGAGTTATTGCCACTAGGTCACATGTGCCATCCCCGATTTCCGCTGTATTTAAAAGTTAGTAAAATGTTCTTTTCCATAATTTGTGAAGGTATTGATCAGCTTTCATGTCACCAAATTTTACGCATGTTCTTTAAACTTGGTCGAGGATAGTCGAGGATTGCCAACTGAAATTCTGTTACTACGACTTAAATTCGGGTAAAACGAATTTCAGTCTGTTGGTAAAACTGAACATCAGTTTTCTCAACAAAGTTTTCAACTGAACTTTAGTTGCTACACCCAAAATATTCAGAAATCTAATGTTAATATCGTTGTACTAACTGAATTTATAAGTTGTTACCATTAAAATTCCCTTTTCAATTCGGTTGTCACTTTATTTCTCTGTGAGTTAGTATATTTGGGTTAACTTTATCATTTCGTTTCATGTCCGTTAAATTAAAACAAATGCAATTCAAGGTGTCGTAGCGTTAATATTAATTTATAATATAAACACGCTTTTTAGAATTTATTTCTAAAAAAATATAAAATTAGTCACATACGCCTGCCCACTATTAGATGGTGTAGTTTCGTCAGCAAAAAGGTAGCACTTTAAATGACGTATATGTAATATTAATTCGTTACATGGTATTATGTATTTCACGGGTCAGACGTAGTTTTCGCTCAACAATTTCGAAGAAAATTAAATTTTTAAAATTTTTTTTTCTGAAATTACAGCTTTTGGTATCCATTTTTATGAATATTTAATATAAAATATAAGTTTTTCACCACAACCATTATATTTATAGCTGACAATGTGCAACATCAACTTGGCAAATTTACTCCATAGGTGGGGCAGTTTAGTCGATTTGAGTTACTCTGGAAAAATTAAATATAAGGAATTAAGGTAATTTATGTTTTAAACATATAAAGCAGGGTTCAGAAAAATACACACACTGAATAAAAAACTTGTACATAAATGTAAACAAACACAACTAAAAGCAACAAACACATATTTTTATTTTCATATCAATTATGTGTGTATCTAAATTTTGCGCATTTTATTACACAGACACGAGTGTTTATTGTTTTAATATTTGCTTGAGTACACGAACATGTATAGTTCACGTATTGTTTGATCGGAACATACTTCAACCACACATGTGCAGCTATACTTTGAGTTCGTGAACTTGTAGGTGTACAGCTAAAAAAAAGTACATGAACAGTAGACATGTAGAGTTCACGTATTGTTTGATCGGAACATACTTCAACCACACATGTGTAGCTATACTTTGAGTTCGTGTACTTGTAGGTGTACAGCTAAAAAAAAGTACATGAACGGTAGACATGTAGAGTTCACGTATTGTTTGATCGGAACATACATGAACGATAGACATGTTAGATTGTAGCTATATTTTAAGTTCGTGTAATGCTAAAAATTTAAACTTTTTCTATTAGCGATCGGAAATGTGTTAAAACATATTCATACAAGAACTTTATACAGGTTCAAGTGCAGTTAAGTTTTCAGTTCATTTGTCAGTGCTGATTGTGTTAGTTGCAAATATTTCTTTGACGAGTGAAAAAATGGAAAACAATAAAAGAAAAAAGTTTGTTTTAAAAAATTCGCAACATTTAATGACGAAACAAAAAAATTTACATGTCTCGTTGCAACCTGCAAAAAAGAACTAAGTGCGGCTTGTAATGGAAATCTTAGACGACATTATAAACTGGTGCACTCATAATAATCCATGCTTAAAAATACAAATATATTTTTCGTAAATTTTTTTTCGTAGAATGTACAAACATTTTGTTTATATTACAAAACTTTTGTATAAAACAAATTATATAAATTTACAAATTTCGTAAAAAATACAAACATGATTTCGTAATATTTTTTTAATACATTGTACAAAAATTTGTAATGTTACAAATATTACATATGGATGTTGATGTGGTTAGAGGTCGGATTTGCAATCATAAGGTTGCGAGTTCAACTCCTGGCCAGGACAATTTTTTTTTTTTTTTTAGTTTTTATATTTTTTTTTTGTTTATTAATGCTTTTTAAATTTCTATGTTTTATTTTTTATTTCATTATTACTATTTTTGTGTTTTGATATAAATGGATATTTTGTATTTTGTTTAATAAAGAGGATCCTAAAACAAGTTAAAGAGGACCCGAAAACACTACTTCCACTTTATTTGCCGGGTTTAGTATGAAATTCAATAAAACAAATATTTAAAAAGATAAAATATTTAATAATAAATGCAATTAGTTTGAAATTGTTATTTAAGTTTTTTATTATTATTATTTTATTATTTTTTATTTTGTTTTTTAATATATTATTTGATATATTTATAAAAAAAATTATATTATTTTATTTAGTTCAATAAACATAATAAAAATATTTAATGGCCATTTTACCTTTTTATTAAATATTTGTAGCATATTTTTCTAGTTGTCATAAAAATTTCATAATATTTTCGACTTAAGCTCCTTTTTAGTTTGTTGTATTGCATCAGCTACTTTGGTGCAAATGGTAGAGGGTTTTTACAAAACTTTACGAAATGTGATTTGTATATTCTACAAATTTTTTCGTAATGTCAAAATAACCAAAACTTTCTTGTATTTTACCTATAGATTATTATGAGTGTGCATAACGTTGTTATTGATGGAGTGGAGACACTTCCAAAGAGTATTGGAAAAAACAAAACTCTAACTAAATTAAACACAACTGTAGACAGAGACGAGTTCTTAAAATGTTGAGTTGGACTAGTTTCCAAAAAAAATGTGCCGTTTCGTATTTTTGACGACAAAGATTTTTTAAAAAAATTATAGAGCCCTACGAAGAAAAATTTGAAATAACTATTAATTCAAAAAATATTGCTAATATTCTTGATGACACCAGTCAGCAAATAAAAAGGGCCATAGCAAAGATCGTCGAAAACAAAATGATTTGTTTAAAAATTGACGTTGCCAGTCGGCAAGACAAGCACATTTTGGGAGTAAACATACAATATATACGTGATTTTAAAATTTGTATAAACACCATAGGTAAGTTTCGTCTCATAACGTTTCATCTTGTTACACTCATTAGAAAAAAGTCCATTCAAATAGATAACATATATTGTAAATTTAACGGATGATTTAAATAAACATTTAAGCTAAAATTATTAAATAAATTTGGGAGTTTCCGGATCTGACCCGACATAAACCATAAATGTTCTTTGGTTAACGGACATTCCGTTAAGTTTTATACATTTTTTGTCCATTTTACTCTATCTCAATTAGCTCAGCTTTTTTACATAAGCTCAAAGAATGCATTTTTCTATATTTGAGGTAAAATAGAATCGAAAATTCAATTGTTTTGGGAGACGTTTTACAGATTTTTGTACTAGCTTTTTCTGTTGAGTGTAGTATTGTTTTAACCATAAACAAATTTTGCACACAGGTATGATTCAACTAAATAAAAAACACACAGCCAAATATTGAAAGAGGAAATAATGAAATGTCTTGAAGAATACACATCGGACTTTAATGCTTCCCCTTGTTAATCCTAATTTACAGTTTTTCTACTAATTTTTAGTATGAAGTTAGTACCTAGTACAAATTTTTATTCTTTCCCCATTTTACAAATTATAGTTTATTTTACTAATTTTCGTTGCAAAATAATTTACTAATTTTTAAAAACCGATTTGCTAAAATTAACAAAAATATTACTAACTATTTTCTTTAAGAATATTAACAAAAATACAACGAACATCCAATATACTACTATATTTCAACTTTATTTATTAAAACTTTAAAAAAATTGAAAATTACGGTTTAAATTTGAATAAAAAAAGTTTATTGTGGCATTTTACTAATATTTAGCAAAATGTTTTGCTGATTTTAGCAAATCGATTTTTAATTTTCGTTCTACAAAAACTTTACTAAAATTTAGAAACCTTTACAAATTTGTCAACTAATTTCAACATCAGGGCTTAAAATAGACAAATTTTCTGTAATAAGTTTACGTACTTAAAATATAGCTACAATCTAACATGTCTATCGTTCATGTATGTTCCGATCAAACAATACGTGAACTCTACATGTCTACCGTTCATGTACTTTTTTTTAGCTGTACACCTACAAGTACACGAACTCAAAGTATAGCTACACATGTGTGGTTGAAGTATGTTCCGATCAAACAATACGTGAACTCTACATGTCTACTGTTCATGTACTTTTTTTTAGCTGTACACCTACAAGTTCACGAACTCAAAGTATAGCTGCACATGTGTGGTTGAAGTATGTTCCGATCAAACAATACGTGAACTATACATGTTCGTGTACTCAAGCAAATATTAAAACAATAAACACTCGTGTCTGTGTAATAAAATGCGCAAAATTTAGATACACACATAATTGATATGAAAATAAAATATGTGTGGGTTTCTTTTAAACAGTACCTTGTGTGTATGATGTGTGTATTTTCTGAACTCTGATATAAACCCTGCAGGGAATGTGAGTAGTAAAACTGTAGTGTTGTACTAGTGACATTGTCACCAGTACTACTGACCAGCTATGCCCCAGCCAATGTAATCTACTATTGACATCTAACACAGGCTTGTCATTGAAAATCCACCAGTAGACCTTATCACTACTGACGTGGTAGTTCTTTTAGGACCACATGGAGACATTTAAACCACAGATTCACTAGTGCATTTTAGTAACTCTGGTCTACATATTTGGCGCTTCTCAGGCGATCCTGGAGCAAGATTTTTACAGAGGTAAAGGCGATACACTTAAACACATATATTTTTTGTCTGGAGGAAATTTTTATTAAGAAAAGCTTAAATTACATAGTTTTTAAATAGAACCTTATACAACTAAAAATTATTTAAATCAGTCTGTTTTTAATATTATTTAAACTTATAAACTTATTTTCACTGCGAGCACGTGTTTATTCAACAAAAGAATATGACGCAATAATATGCCAGAAGAGAAAAACTGTTGCTCAGTTAAAAAAAATATGTACCTATTGAAAGAGCAAATAATAAAAAACACAAACTGTCGACGACTTCGTTGACAGTGTCACCAGAAATATACTAGATCTGTTGTCTGTAGCTAGTTTCTACTCGTGCGTAGAAGGAAAGTTGTCGACTTTTTCACTAGTGCAGTTGTCGCTAGAGAAAAGAGTGTTGACAAAGGGACACTTGACCCCAGGCTGACTGCAGGGAAAGTTAAGATGTGAACAATTTTAATTTAAAATTTTTTTTTTTTTTGTTTCAAAAATATGTTGTTTGAGTAACGATAGCACTTAAAAAAATTGGCGATTGCTCCTTCTGCTACCATATTTGATTCCCAATGCTTAAAATTACACCCACAGGTAAATGCTTTTCTTCTAATTTTATAGATTTTCGCGAATTCGATCGCTAAATAATCAATCAACCCAATCAAATGTTTATGAAGTGCAAAGAGTTATTTATGAAAATGTATATTTTAAAAAAAATTTATTTATTTTCATAAGGCGTTTTTGATGTAAAATTCGCGATTTGTCTAACATTTGAAATAGCAGCATGGCTTTCGGGGATGGCCCCAGGGTCCAACTTTAAGTATGATATCTGAATGCGTTTCAAAACCATATGACTTATTCCATATAAAACCATAAAAAATATCGAGTTTTCGACCTCTACCCCCTTCAATTTTAACCAAACTTGGCATGGAAGGTATGTGTTATATAGATATGTCATCGTACAAATTTTGGGTTGTAAGCTGTAAATAAATATCGCATTTTAAAATATGAAATTTGAAATTTAACAAAAGTAGTGGTACTTAATTGTCCATAACTTTTAAATGGTTAAAGCTACACAGAAAAAATATTTCCTTACTTTTTTCAATTAAATCGGTTTGTTGAAAATTTTAAAAGCTGTCAATTAAAAATTAATTGAATCAATTAAATATTTGCTCAAATTCGGAACTTGCTTGACATTTTTTTATATTGTCGCCCAAAAGAAAAATCAACACATTATTGTTATTTTTGTAAAATATATGTAGTTTTTTTTTTGTAAATGTTTATGTTTAGTGGTATTAGTACTAAATAGTTTAAATTCATTTCAGTTAGATTAGATATTAATTCTTATTAGGTTTAATACTTTATTAAAGTTGAATCACTTAGTTTCAGTTGTTTTAAATTTGAGTATTTATTTATTCTAAAACATTTTCATAAAATTGATAATGTAATTTTTAAAGTTTAATTTCGTTTAATAAAATTTAAAATTTTTTTAAACAGAAAATAAATGCAAAAAATTAATTAAAATTATTTTAAACAAACAAAATACTCTGATTTCAACACAAGGGCTAATTTCTGCAAAGAAAAAAATCAAAAATTGATGCTTATCAACAACAGTAGGGTTTCGAACTCTATTGACTCGTTGGAGCATCGTCGGAATGTGGGTTGTGTGACTTTGTTCTATAGATATTACCATGGGAAAGTGTTCTGCTAAGATAAGCCGACTCATCTCGGGTCTCTGTTCGTACTACCCGCTTGTCAAGTATATCTCATCCGTTTGTTGTATATGGCCCGGCAAATCGCACAACGCATTACAGAGAAAATTCGGTTTTCAGTCGCACTAGCCGTATTGTCTCCCTGCGGAAGTCTTCCCTGCAAATTACAATTTAGAAAAATTCAAGTCAAATGTCCACAAACACTACTCCCTCTTTCCTCCTCCCCATAACCTATTTTCCAGATATCAACACAATGCAATGCATTAGTAGGGGTAGTAGTAGGGGTTCAACGTAAAACAAAAAAACAAAGCTGTTAAAAAACATTTGGCATGGCAACAACACTTCTATAAAAAAACAATTTGGTATGGCAACAAAAATTTTTTTTTTTTTGGTTTTTTGGGAAGGTGTACGATATTGATCACTTTTTAATCAAATGAGTTATTCAGCCCAATTCTCAATAACAATTCCGTGAGAATTTTTTCCCTATTCCTTGTTCCCCTATTCTTAATAAAATCTGCCCGGGGATTTTTTCACTGTTCCCTTTTCCATTATTCTAAACGAATTTCGCAAATGGGAAACTCTTCCCCCAGAAAAAGGAGGTATTATGAATGTCAATAATAGGGAGAATTGTGATAGCATTGTATGAATTATTCAATTATTTAATTAATATTATTCAACTCTCTCTCCCTTATTATTCTTTTCCCCGCCTGTTAAGAATAGGAGGATTTTTTTCTCACGAAAATAAAATCCGCAGAGGGAACAATCCGAGAGAATACTCATATCGGGCTGATTACACTGTGTGTAATTTTTTAAGTCATGGCAAAATAACCATATACGGACACCACTACGTGATAAAAGACTAAAAAAAAAAAGATCCGTGTCTCCCAATTTTTCCCAAAGTCATATCCTCTTTTGTTTATGGGCCGCCAAAGATTTGGGGCCTCGGTATGATTTTCGCAAAAAAGTGATCATTTTCTCAGGCTCATATCTTGCAAACCGTTCAGAATTTCGATTTACTCTCTATGGCAAAGTTGTAGCTCTTGTTATAAAGAACAAAAATTGCGAACATATAAAATCAAAAAACTTCACCTTCCAGATCAAAATCGCAAAGTACACTGATAATAATCCATGCGTAAAAATACAACTAGATGTCAAAATAACCAAAAATTGTGTAAAATAAACGAAAATTTGTTCATTTTACAAAAAATTTTGTTGTTTTGACATTTTTTTCGTATATATAGCATGGGTTATTATGAGTGTAGTGAGTGCTAAATTTAGCAAATTTTTTTGCTAAATAATAATAAAATAAGAACAACTAATATATATCTGCTAACTTTACATAATTTTAGTTACATTAGATGAGAATTTAAGTTAATTGAAAATTAGATTTTACTCTATAAAATTTAATAAATATTTGTAAACTCAAAATAGCAAACAAAAACTGTAATATTAGCAAAATGTTTGCTATATTTACCTCAAACTTAGTAAAATGCAAATAACAGTTTATTTTGCTGAAATCAACATAAATGTTTGCTAATAAATTGTAGATTGTTCATTTCATAAGGGCAGACTTTTATTCGCATTAAAAAGAACTACTAATATTTAATAAATGTTTTTTCTGATTTTGGCAGATTATTTTGTTACTTTCAGTTGACTTAAATTTGGCTCAAATATAGCTTAATATTTGTAAATTCAACACATTTATTTTTCACATTCTTATATTACTTATATTTAGCAAAAAAAAAATCTGCTAATGTTATCAGTTTTTTCTGCAAGGTAATTTTTAACTGATTTTTTGTAAGTTTTTTTTTCAGGGTTATTTCTATGAGTGTATATCTGTCATATATCCGTTTTTAAAAAAAGGCTATAAATCCTCTGAAAACATTGGATTATTACAATTTTAATTTTGTGAAAAATATAAAAGAGTTTTTTTTTACAAAATATTTGCAAGGATACAGTTAACTTACGAGCCAAATAAAATAAACAACTACCCTATTGGGAATGAGGAGTCAATTGACCTAAAAGTGACTGGTTAAAGAAGGACTTATCACAGGACTGGTATAATTTAATACCGAAGTGGGTTAAGCAGTGTCAATTGTCCTAAAATTACCAATCCTGTGACTGGTAAAGGGAGGACATTCCACTTAAGCAGAATGCTTATTAACAAGAAAAAGCCAGTTGGCCAGAATTTTACCCATTGGAAGCTGTTTAGTTTCGTTTATTTATATGCCCATCTTTGGTTAGTCCTGTGGCATGCCACTATGTGGTTTAAAGCAGGACAAATGACCACCTCCTATGATAAGCCCATGTCAAAGTTGTCAGTTGGGTACATAGGGTAGGGTTTAGCAGAGAACCGGTCTCTGGCACGAAAGGACCGATGCTGTGGCACACGCAGGACCGGTCCCATTCCCCATAGAGTAACTCTTCTTAGTGCTTTCATTCGACTGGCTTTTCTTTATTTAAAAACATAAAGCTACTTAAAAGAATAGTCGATTTTGCAATGTATGCAAAAATCTCACGCTTAAAATGAAATAGAAAAATACCTTAACTACAAAGTATGAAATATACACACAACAAAGTATTCGTATTTCCTATGTCTGTGATTTGCCAGAGACATATGAGATACGATTAAAAACAAAAAGCAGGGTTAAAAATGAATGAAGTCATTTGACTATATGTATATATCCTGAATTTTGTTAATTTTTAATAAAACCTACAATTCCTCATATATCCTGAATTTTGTTAATTTTTAATAAAACCTACAATTCCTCATACAATGTTTCGAAAATTGATTATTGTTCTTCTTAAATTGGAGTCCATAATATTTTCTTAAATATCTATAAATCCTTTGAAAATTATCCGATTGCCACAATTTTATTTTTATTTTCAAAATTAAAAAATGGTTTTTTCATAAAACAGTTGTAAAGATATTCCAAGAATTCCATATATAGTGAATTTTGTAAAATTGAATTAAAGCTACGAGGGCGGGTCAATAAGTCCGTGACTTTTTGAATGAAATACAGTTTTTTTTTTTGAAAAAAAATTATTTTTCAACATAATTTCCTTTTAGCTCAATACACTTAGTCCAACGTTTCCCCAATTTTTGTATCCCTTTCAAAAAATAGGAATTTTCGAGGTTTATAAAATAGGCATTTCTTGGCCATATGGGGTCGTTTTTTTAATCCTCGTTAAATCGGTTCAATAGTTGGTATAATATTCGCCGTTTATTGTTTTTCCCTTTTGAAGGTAACCGATGTGAATTTCGTGCGTGCACCCAAAAAAAACTGTTACCATCACCTCGTTTGCCACGATTACGTCAATTGAGGGCAAACGTGGCACCCATTTTTTTAAGTTTTTTGCGATTTTGATCTGGAAGGTGAAGTTTTTTTGATTTTATATGTTCGCAATTTTTGTTCTTTATGACAAGAGCTACAACTTTGCCATAGAGAGTAAATCGAAATTCTGAACGGTTTGCAAGATATGAGCCTGAGAAAATTATCACTTTTTTGCGAAAATGATACCGAGGCCCCAAACATTTGGCGGCCCATAAACAAAAGAGGATATGACTTTGGGAAAAATTGGGAGACACGGGTCTTTTTTTTTAGTCTTTTATCACGTAGTGGTGTCCGTATATGGTTATTTTTTTTCGTGTTGCACTGTGTTATTTAATTGAAAAATAATTCAATTAAAGATCTATCAATTTCTAATTGAATTAGCGATTTTCGTTCTTGGTGGAATTTCAGCAATTGAAGTTATTGAATCGGTGGTTTTCGTAATTGAAAGAGAAAAAATGATTTTTTGAAGGAAAAGTGCAAGTTTTGTTATGACTTGAGTTTTACATTATCACTTGAATTCAACCTTTTTTACATTTTAAAGTTGCCATATTTGTGAAAAAATTAAAAAAAATTACCTCGTTTTTGTAGGGATTCACATAAGTATTGGTAACCCTTAAAAAAAGAAAATAAATTTATTTTAAAATCATAGAAAATTAAAACTGTTTAAATTTTAAGAAACAATTTTGTTGGAAATGTGTTTAATAGTATATTTGTGTAATTTTATTAATTTTAACAATAAAAACAAAAATTGTGTAAAAAAGCATTTATCAGTGTCACGCTCATGCTTACCAAAAATCACAAAGTAATGTGTCTAAATATAAATTTTCACAAAAATATTTTTAATATTACTTCACGTTTATATATCATGTATTATGTAATTCATGATCGGTAAGCAATTATTTTATGTTTTGAAATAATGTAAAATGTAATGATGTATTATTACAAGGTAACCCATGAGTGTCCAATTATTGGTAACTCATTACTTTATGTTTTAAAATACTGTTAAAGGTAACGAGTATACATTACAATGTAATGCATTATGTAGCCAACTATTGGTAACTCATTACTCTATGCTTCGAAATAATGCTGAAGGTATGGAGTATTCATTACAAAGTAATGCATTATGTAACCCACTGTCGATAACTCATTACTTCTTGTTAGTAACTAATGATACAGGTAGACAGTATACATTCCAAGGTAATGCATTACTTAATCGCACCCATTAATAAAGTTTTGCTATGTTAACACCTAAAAATGCAAGTGATAGATTTGAATTACATGAGGGTTATTTTAATCATTTCATTAAAATAATCGTCATGTAATTTAGAAAATTCCGTTTTTCATACAATTTCGTTTGAAAACTACATAAGTCAACACGGACAATCATCGTGTTCATCACCGTATTTTGCAAAATTCAAAATAACAAAAAATTAGGTGAAGTGAGGCGTTGTGATTTAAAAAAATTAGCCTAAAAATGTTGTTTGCTGAAAGAATTTAGAGAATAAAAAAATATCACAGTTTGACATGATATTTTTTCGAAAATCATGAAAGGTGTTATTCTCTAAATTCATTAATTACATAAAATAATGTTTTTATTAAGTGAAGATTTTTTTTATAAATATATTGGCTTTACAATATTGTTGTCGTAATTAGAATTAAATTTCATGGGTCTTTTTTGTGCCCAGGCCACTAAGGGTTAAAGATTTTTTAGATAGAGGTGAATATAGTTATTGTCAGAGGTGAAGATAGTTATTGTCAATTTTTATAAAGCGGCCTAGAAATGCGTCTTAAACCGTTTAAACGCAAACCCAAATTATCAATTTTTCAGTTTATTTTTGTTTTCTTTAATAAAACTATTATATTATAAAAATAGCATTCGACATCTCCAAATTAGGCAATTTAAAAATTCTTTAAAATTAATTTAAAAAACTTTTATTAAATTTTTGAGTCATTTTGGATTCCCGGCTAAAGTCGGTTAATGATGCCCGATGAAGTCAGAATTGCATATAGGCATAATTTAGAGAATATTAATGAATAAAAGAAATAAAAATAAAAAATTGTAGTGTTTATAATTTTTAGAGAAAAACGTTTATTCTTCTTCTTAACCTCAACCTTTCTGATGATTCTCTATGAAACAACCCCCAGGTAATAACCCCCCAAAACAAAAATGAAAAAACTCTCCAAAAATGGGGATTTATTTTCTTATGAAATTATACCCCAATTTTAAAAATGAAATTAAATAAATCCCTAACGAAATTAAATAAATCCCCAATCGGGAATGAAATAACCCCCCATTTTTTGGGGATTTATTTCATAATGAAATAAATTCCCAATTTGAAACGAAATAAGTCCCCATTTTTAAACTCAAAATTGTACATATAGATATAAGTTCATATATTTTTAATTCTCATAATTTTTGTACTTCCAAAACAGATATTTTTAAATATAAACCTGAATATAGTCTTCAACTGTATTGCGACAATAAGGGCTTACAGGCATTTCGCCTTACAGCATGGCAGAAATAAAATCTAAAAATATAGGGATTCGAATTGTTTTTTTATTACACAACCAAAACATTAATTTTACAAATTAATTTTCTACTCCAACAATCTATATAGAGAAAATATTTTTCCACATAAATAATCTTTTTTGGTGATTATAGATTTTTTTTTTGAAAATAATTCAAATTTATTTAAGTACAACAATAGGCACCCAAAAATATTTTTTCTGTAGAAAATTTTTTTTTTTCAGTGTAGATCGGTTGACAATGCAGCTAAAATATTTTTACGGGCCTATATGATTGTTGGTCTAAAATAAATTCTTGAGAAATAAAAAAATTATAAAGATATTTCTATTAGTTTACACTCACCAGCATCCCACAGTTTTTGCTCTGGGGAAAACCAAATTAATTGCTTTTCTCATTCCGTGTTCGTAGTCGGTTACAAACACAGCTGAGTCCAAATCGAAAATATTGTTCTTTACATAATGCAGCAGTGCACTATATATTTCATTTGTTTTTTATCCATCGAAATGAAAAACATCCGAAAGATCTAAACAAATAAATTATCGAACATATTAATTTTATCTACAAAAGAATTATTTTACTTTACCTCTTCAAAGTATTCAATATAAATTACTAATAGCTGCTTAAAACGTCCTTGCGGAACAATTTTAAATGTTGCATCCTTTAAAAAATATTATCTTTGCGGTTGAAGAATATTTTCTTTCACCAAGTCAATTGTTTTAATTTTATAGAAAACGAAATAACTAGCCAAAAATAATTACTGGGGAATTATTTCGTTTAGAAATTTTGGGGACTTATAAATCCCCAAATAAAAAAAGGAAATAAATTCCCAAAGTATAAATAACTCCCCAAAATGTCGTTGTTGTTGTCTTCTATATACATTTTTGGGGATTTATTTAATTTCTGTTTTGGGGAGTTATTTCCTGGGGGGTTATTTCATGGAGCCTTCTGATGACGCCTGTCCATAAAAAGGCAGAAACTAGTCTAGTCTGATTTAAAAATTAATAGTGTTTATAATTTTTAGAGAAAAACGTTTATTCTTATTCTTAAGCTCAACCTTTCTAAAATAAAAAAAAAAAACTATAAATTTGTTGTAAACTAATTTCTTATTTCCCAATTTGGGCCATCTTTCGGCACAGGTTAACGTTTTCCAAAAAATTGATTTTTCACATTTGGAACCATTCGTAATTAAACTGCGGGGTGTAATGAAAATTGCATTTTTAAGGTCCGCCCTAATAAACACACAGTGTGAACTTTATTCATTGTAATGTTTTCGGATTCCAAGGTCTTCTTTTTTCAGTCATTGATAAATTTCCATTAGAGCTACATGACTTTAAATATTCAATAATTCACCTGTGTTCCAATGTCTGCATTAGTGGCAGATGTTAAGTAATTTTTTTTTTTTTTTTTGGTTTGAAAATCTCCAACATATAATAAAAAATTCGATTACCATAGACTTCTTAATCGTAAATGAGAAATTGATTTCTGTCAAACCCAGTAGGTTACGCATGTTCATTTTTTTTTTGTCTCGTAGTTTTGAATGAAACATGTCGCATTATTAAAATCCTACAGAGTGTCTAGTAAACAAAAATTATTACCACTTTCAAAAAAAAATATTTATACAGAGTAATAATTCATATTAATTTGAATAGAAACAAAAAACTTATTTTATTTTTATTTGATAACCCTCTTGGCTTTCAAACTGTGCACCGGACTTTGTTTTTATTATTATATGAATGAATATAAAACAAGGATGGCAACTGAAATGAATATTGGTTACGGTCTTCGCACCGGTATAATTTAGTTCTTTAATTCGGTTACTGTTGATATTTTTTTTTTAAATGTAACTTTAACGGTATTACAATCAGTTGCCGTTTTTAATTTGAATCGCTATTTAATCGGTTACCGTATACATCCAAGGAGGATAATCTAAACGAATATTGGTTACGATTTTCGAAACGGTAAATTATTTTTTTTTTTTTACTTCGGTTATGTTAGCGGGTAAGGTTCTTAAAAACGGTTATGGTATGAAAATAAAACAAGGATGGCAACTGAAATGAATATCGGTTACGGTTTTCACACCGGTAAAATTTTGTTCTCTAATTCGGTTACTGTTGATATTTTTTTTTTTTTTTTTATGTAACTTTAACGGTATGACAATCGGTTGCGGTTTTTACTTTGAATCCCTATTTACGCGGTTATGGTATATATCCAAGGATGGCCTAATCGAATATTGGGTACGATTTTCGACACGGTAAATTATTATTTTTTATTTCGGTTACGTTAGTGGGTAAGGTTTTTAAAACGGTTATGCTATTTCATTTGGTTACAGTAACCATCCTTGATTTGAACTAGTTTTTAGGTGATATTGTAAATCCTCAGACATATTTACAAACTTAAGGTAATTTTTTGTTAACATTTAATGCTTGGTTACGGATTAACAACAAAAATAGTGTTTTAATAAATTACCTTGTCAGATTATTTATATTAAATGAATATTTTTCCCAAAAACAGAATTAAAAAAAAAATTTCATAATTAGGGTCGGGGATAAAGTACTTTTCCATAACAGATACATTAAACTTGAATTCCAATGTATTATTTAGAGTTCTCAGTTTTTAATTTTTTAACTAACTTAACAATTACTTCTAATGAGAGTAACCTGTCACTTATATATAGGAACTTTCATAGAAAGTTGACTCTTTACTACAGAGTTAGATTGTCTTCAATATTTTCAGAGTAAAGTCTATGTCGATCAGACATGAAAAGGTATGTGAGAGGAGAGAAACGGAGTTAGATTGAAATTTGTTAAAAAAAAGACAAAAGCCCATGTATAGAATTTTCCAGACTTATTAACAAAACTGAGAAAAAATTAAGTTTAGAATCCACAAACAGGACTTTATATACTACCCAAAATACACTGTGGGCAAAAAATGCCATAATTTTGGTCAAAACTATAATATGAAGGATATAAAAGGTTTATAAATTGAAAATAATAATTATTCAAGTTCGAGGCCCTACTCTATATTTCTTTATTAAGATAATTTTTATTTGTAATACAAATTTTATTAAAAATTGTTCTGAATTTGGCTATTTTTTCAGAACTAGTTTGTAATGATATTTTTATTTATTAAATGCTAAATTATCTGTAATATATATTTGGGCTTATTTAACAAAGAATTTGAGCTCTGGCTAAACTAAAAATTCACATTATTGAATTTTTTTTTTAAAGAGAAGCAACTCTCAGTAAATTCTTCCTATTTTTTAATGTGTTGCTTTCATTGGAAAGGGGTTAGTGGAAAGGTGACAACAGTGCAATTGTGCGATATGATAAGTCTGAGAACAGTTTTTGTTAGCCACTTGATAGAGAGTTGGCGAAGTTCATAGCCCTGATTCATTATTTTACTTCAGTGGGTTAAGTGATATGGGAACACCGACTGTGGATGCTGTAAACTGATGTTGTCGTCGCTGGGGATTGAACCCAGGACCATCTGTATAACAGCCCAACGAGCTAATCATTCACCACAACGCAACGCAAATTAAGGAAATTTTTTTACTCTACTACGTCGTTCAATCTTTTTTCTAATTGGGGATTTTTTGGGGATAAATTTTGATTAAAAATTTAAAATTTTTTGGAAAATATTAATATAATTTTTTACAAAAGTCTAAATATCTTTTTACCCCATTAAGAACCCAATCTGAATTTTGGATATGTTTTATCTCCACAAATTGTTAAAGAAAAATCAAAGATATCGTTTTGCAAATATTCGCTAAAAAATTAGCGCTTATGTATTTTTGGAAACCTTCAAAAGGCGACTGGATAGTTTTCTAACAAATATCTTAAAATAGAAGATATAATATTTCTTATGAGAAAATATTTGTAAAATTCAGTTGAAAACTAAGAAATTTAGAGCAAACATTTCGAACTTTTAAATACGATAGAACGCGAACTGCATCGACTTTCGCAAAACTTAATACAGCACATATATCCTATGAACGTTGAATCCCGAAGAGCTCACTTAGAATGAAATCCATTGAAAAAATTCTATGAAGAAATTCTCTGATATTGCAAAATTTCTACTTTTCGAAAACTTATTATTATTATTCTCTGAATCGTTTCGATAGTTACCAGAAAAAGCCACATTAACGAAACGACCTTTTCTCCTAAACAATAAAAATTTCAGTTTCTAGTTTGATATTTCGCTACATATTTTCATAGCCCACAAAACCAGCAACAAATACACAGAGAGAATTTTCTTATTCGAGATTTAATGAAATTGTTCACTAAACTAATAAAGGTTTTCTTCACAAAGTGAATGAAAAATTTCTTAAACATTATGAAAAAGCTTCATAATTTGTATGAAATATATTTTATTTAAACGAATGAAATTTTTAATAATAAATCAAATTAACACTTTTATAATATTTTATGAAAAACTACATTAATTTAACGATAAGTTCCAATAAACGAATACCAGTGACAAGTCATAGGTATGATGCAAAAATTAATAAATTTCATGCAGATTATTCTCTCAGTGTAGTAATTTACTTTCTTAGGTCTTCGTTGGTCATTTAGGATATAAACTCATTTAGGTTGATGTTTTTAAAGTACGCAGTTAATCATAATGATGCATAATAGTGTGCTACCTGTTTTTTTCTTGTATGTATGTTTAACAAAATATTTTTTATATAGTTCATGGAATAATTTTTTACAAGTCTTGATATAAATCTCTTCAGGGTAGTTATTGATAGTTTAATATTAAGGTCAAGTATTAATTTAAATTATTGTTTGTAATTTTTTGTTCCATCAACTCTCCACATGATCTGTAGAGCTATTTGAGTTAAGCTTTATTTAGTTTAGTATACACTGCCTAACTTTAAGGGTGATCGATTATTCGAAATTTTTCGAAAACTGGTTTTCGGTTTTTCCGAATAGTTGACAAACCTGTTTCGGTTTATGGAATTTGATAATAACCGGTTAATAGAGTTTTAAATGTTATACAATTATACTCAAAAGTACACCTAGAAAACAGACTCGGCCACCAAAGGCAGCCGTATTTGTTGCCAATTTATTTTTGGTTCGATTGCCTTAACAGAAATTTGGTGTTGACTACCAAAAAAATTTCGATTGATACAACTGAAGCATTCAATTGGCTACAAATACGGTTGCTACGACCGAGTCTGTTTTCTGGGTGTGGAGTTTTTTTTTATCAATTTGAATAATTGAATAGCCAAATATAAAATGACAATATAATAACACTGTAACCTCTCGAAAAAAAAGTCGAGCTCTGCCCAACTCAGTAACCAACCATTAAACTGAGTCGAGTAGCAAAATTTTCTGCAAAAAATGCGTCGAGTTACAACATTTTGTTGAAAGTTTTTTCTTGCGAGGTTGGCATATTTTTGAAAAATAAACAAGTTGCGCTTGTCAGGTTCGGTAAAAGTTAGAACATGTTTTTTCATAACATAAAACCAATAACAAACCAATTTACAAATAAATAACAACACAACACACTAAATATAGGAAGTATTTCCTGAGTGTTGCCTCTCTTTTTAAAAAAAAAAAAAAAATAAATATGAAAAAGGATTTTTAGTATCCCGGCTAAACATTTTCATATATAGATCCATAAAGGTTCAATGTATGTTTGTACATGCTCATAGACATGCAAACACAGAGAAATAGAGTGCCAACCGAATTGAAATGTGTATTTTAATGGTAACAACTTATAAACTCAGTTAGTACAAAAATATTTACACTAGTTTTCGGAATATTTTAGGCGTTGCAACTAAAATTCAGATGAATTAACCGAACTTTGTTGTGAAAACTAATGTTAAATTGAGTCAACCGACTGAAATTCATAACAACCGAATTTGAGTCGTAGTAACCGTATTTCAGTTGGCAAATAGCTAAACTTTTCTCTATGGCATGCATGTCCCTACATGGATACATAAATCTCTATGCATGTTTACATGTGCCTATGTATTGCATTAACGAGATTTAAAGTAATATCTACATGTTTATACATGTATGATCACACATGAGCATGCTCCATATATGTCGATTTTTAACGGGGGTAAACAGAAATTTACGAACCTAATACTAAATCATCAGCACTAGACCGACTCACGAAAAAAAGTTTCTTTTGTCCACCCCTCAAAATGATGATGATTTATGATGATTTCCAAAATATTTTGTGACTAACATTGAGATCCCTTGAGATGGACCATTTTCAAAAAATGTATTTCTTTGTTTTTCAGAGATGTATGTTCATATCGCTCATTTACTTCAAGACTGTCATAAGTCAATTTCTGATTTAATGATGCAGATTTATTAGTTATATCATGATTTATATTGTGTAAAAATTTCATATTATTATCGTGCATACTTTTCTAGATAGAGGATTATATATTTTATTTTTTCTTTAAAGAGTATATACTTCATAGAGAAACTGTGCTACTCATGGGTCTCTCGATAATTACCGAATTCGCACACAACTCTCACTAAGAGAAAAATACATTAAAACCACCTATTTATAAAAAAACGTGACCAAATAAATAGAGAAATGGTCGAGCGAGGCAGATATGGATTGAAAACTTTAAACTCGTTTTCTGCAAAATCGTGTAATCATGAGTTATGTCACTCTTGCAGTAAATGAGCGATATGTTTTTTTCTTAAGATATAGTAGATTTTATCATTTTTGCTGTTGGATTTAGGATATTTCGAAAGAAATTATCCGGCAACACATCATCAAACCCAATTTCAACAACTTCAAACACAATTGTTTACCTTCAACCCTAATTTTTTCAACACAACCTAAATTTCTCTTAAAAAACCTTTTTTTTCTCTTCGGTTGGTTATTGTGTTGGGCAGAGCTGGTAAAGAAAAATAAAGAGGACGGGTCCAGTACCTAAGAGTAGCATATAGAAGGCCTCTAATGACACAATTAAAAAATGTCACAGAAAAATAACCATTTTTCAGGCTATGAAAAGTTTTAAAGTTGTTTCGTTTTAAACTATGAATTTTGTAAGTTCGGTTTATAATATATAGAAGCTAAAATATAATAATGAAGAAGAAGCAGGTTATTAGACAACAAATTATTATTCGAATATTTAATTTTTTAAAAAACCGACAACACTCAAAAACCGGTTGAAACCGGTTTTGAAAAACCAATTCGATCACTCTACTAACTACACCATTACCTACATTTTGGCACCCAACCAAAATGATTAAATTCAATTATTAAAGAAAAATAATTAATAAACAAATTAATATTGTAAAAAAATACGATTCTAAAGGATTAAGAGCGTTTGCTGTTTTTTGTAGCGACGAGTTATAAACTTATTTACCAGGAATACTTGACCAACCAATTGACAATACTCGTATAAGGAACTGATTACTTCACGTTTATATATCATGTATTATGTAATTCATGATCGGTAAGCAATTATTTTATGTTTTGAAATAATGTAAAATGTAATGATGTATTATTACAAGGTAACCCATGAGTGTCCAATTATTGGTAACTCATTACTTTATGTTTTAAAATACTGTTAAAGGTAACGAGTATACATTACAATGTAATGCATTATGTAGCCAACTATTGGTAACTCATTACTCTATGCTTCGAAATAATGCTGAAGGTATGGAGTATTCATTACAAAGTAATGCATTATGTAACCCACTGTCGATAACTCATTACTTCTTGTTAGTAACTAATGATACAGGTAGACAGTATACATTCCAAGGTAATGCATTACTTAATCGCACCCATTAATAAAGTTTTGCTATGTTAACACCTAAAAAATGCAAGTGATAGATTTGAATTACATGAGGGTTATTTTAATCATTTCATTAAAATAATCGTCATGTAATTTAGAAAATTCCGTTTTTCATACAATTTCGTTTGAAAACTACATAAGTCAACACGGACAATCATCGTGTTCATCACCGTATTTTGCAAAATTCAAAATAACAAAAAATTAGGTGAAGTGAGGCGTTGTGATTTAAAAAAATTAGCCTAAAAATGTTGTTTGCTGAAAGAATTTAGAGAATAAAAAAATATCACAGTTTGACATGATATTTTTTCGAAAATCATGAAAGGTGTTATTCTCTAAATTCATTAATTACATAAAATAATGTTTTTATTAAGTGAAGATTTTTTTTATAAATATATTGGCTTTACAATATTGTTGTCGTAATTAGAATTAAATTTCATGGGTCTTTTTTGTGCCCAGGCCACTAAGGGTTAAAGATTTTTTAGATAGAGGTGAATATAGTTATTGTCAGAGGTGAAGATAGTTATTGTCAATTTTTATAAAGCGGCCTAGAAATGCGTCTTAAACCGTTTAAACGCAAACCCAAATTATCAATTTTTCAGTTTATTTTTGTTTTCTTTAATAAAACTATTATATTATAAAAATAGCATTCGACATCTCCAAATTAGGCAATTTAAAAATTCTTTAAAATTAATTTAAAAAACTTTTATTAAATTTTTGAGTCATTTTGGATTCCCGGCTAAAGTCGGTTAATGATGCCCGATGAAGTCAGAATTGCATATAGGCATAATTTAGAGAATATTAATGAATAAAAGAAATAAAAAATAAAAAATTGTAGTGTTTATAATTTTTAGAGAAAAACGTTTATTCTTCTTCTTAACCTCAACCTTTCTGATGATTCTCTATGAAACAACCCCCCAGGTAATAACCCCCCAAAACAAAAATGAAAAAACTCTCCAAAAATGGGGATTTATTTTCTTATGAAATTATACCCCAATTTTAAAAATGAAATTAAATAAATCCCTAACGAAATTAAATAAATCCCCAATCGGGAATGAAATAACCCCCCATTTTTTGGGGATTTATTTCATAATGAAATAAATTCCCAATTTGAAACGAAATAAGTCCCCATTTTTAAACTCAAAATTGTACATATAGATATAAGTTCATATATTTTTAATTCTCATAATTTTTGTACTTCCAAAACAGATATTTTTAAATATAAACCTGAATATAGTCTTCAACTGTATTGCGACAATAAGGGCTTACAGGCATTTCGCCTTACAGCATGGCAGAAATAAAATCTAAAAATATAGGGATTCGAATTGTTTTTTTATTACACAACCAAAACATTAATTTTACAAATTAATTTTCTACTCCAACAATCTATATAGAGAAAATATTTTTCCACATAAATAATCTTTTTTGGTGATTATAGATTTTTTTTTTGAAAATAATTCAAATTTATTTAAGTACAACAATAGGCACCCAAAAATATTTTTTCTGTAGAAAATTTTTTTTTTTCAGTGTAGATCGGTTGACAATGCAGCTAAAATATTTTTACGGGCCTATATGATTGTTGGTCTAAAATAAATTCTTGAGAAATAAAAAATTATAAAGATATTTCTATTAGTTTACACTCACCAGCATCCCACAGTTTTTGCTCTGGGGAAAACCAAATTAATTGCTTTTCTCATTCCGTGTTCGTAGTCGGTTACAAACACAGCTGAGTCCAAATCGAAAATATTGTTCTTTACATAATGCAGCAGTGCACTATATATTTCATTTGTTTTTTATCCATCGAAATGAAAAACATCCGAAAGATCTAAACAAATAAATTATCGAACATATTAATTTTATCTACAAAAGAATTATTTTACTTTACCTCTTCAAAGTATTCAATATAAATTACTAATAGCTGCTTAAAACGTCCTTGCGGAACAATTTTAAATGTTGCATCCTTTAAAAAATATTATCTTTGCGGTTGAAGAATATTTTCTTTCACCAAGTCAATTGTTTTAATTTTATAGAAAACGAAATAACTAGCCAAAAATAATTACTGGGGAATTATTTCGTTTAGAAATTTTGGGGACTTATAAATCCCCAAATAAAAAAAGGAAATAAATTCCCAAAAGTATAAATAACTCCCCAAAATGTCGTTGTTGTTGTCTTCTATATACATTTTTGGGGATTTATTTAATTTCTGTTTTGGGGAGTTATTTCCTGGGGGGTTATTTCATGGAGCCTTCTGATGACGCCTGTCCATAAAAAGGCAGAAACTAGTCTAGTCTGATTTAAAAATTAATAGTGTTTATAATTTTTAGAGAAAAACGTTTATTCTTATTCTTAAGCTCAACCTTTCTAAAATAAAAAAAAAAAACTATAAATTTGTTGTAAACTAATTTCTTATTTCCCAATTTGGGCCATCTTTCGGCACAGGTTAACGTTTTCCAAAAAATTGATTTTTCACATTTGGAACCATTCGTAATTAAACTGCGGGGTGTAATGAAAATTGCATTTTTAAGGTCCGCCCTAATAAACACACAGTGTGAACTTTATTCATTGTAATGTTTTCGGATTCCAAGGTCTTCTTTTTTCAGTCATTGATAAATTTCCATTAGAGCTACATGACTTTAAATATTCAATAATTCACCTGTGTTCCAATGTCTGCATTAGTGGCAGATGTTAAGTAATTTTTTTTTTTTTTTTTGGTTTGAAAATCTCCAACATATAATAAAAAATTCGATTACCATAGACTTCTTAATCGTAAATGAGAAATTGATTTCTGTCAAACCCAGTAGGTTACGCATGTTCATTTTTTTTTTGTCTCGTAGTTTTGAATGAAACATGTCGCATTATTAAAATCCTACAGAGTGTCTAGTAAACAAAAATTATTACCACTTTCAAAAAAAAATATTTATACAGAGTAATAATTCATATTAATTTGAATAGAAACAAAAAACTTATTTTATTTTTATTTGATAACCCTCTTGGCTTTCAAACTGTGCACCGGACTTTGTTTTTATTATTATATGAATGAATATAAAACAAGGATGGCAACTGAAATGAATATTGGTTACGGTCTTCGCACCGGTATAATTTAGTTCTTTAATTCGGTTACTGTTGATATTTTTTTTTTAAATGTAACTTTAACGGTATTACAATCAGTTGCCGTTTTTAATTTGAATCGCTATTTAATCGGTTACCGTATACATCCAAGGAGGATAATCTAAACGAATATTGGTTACGATTTTCGAAACGGTAAATTATTTTTTTTTTTTTACTTCGGTTATGTTAGCGGGTAAGGTTCTTAAAAACGGTTATGGTATGAAAATAAAACAAGGATGGCAACTGAAATGAATATCGGTTACGGTTTTCACACCGGTAAAATTTTGTTCTCTAATTCGGTTACTGTTGATATTTTTTTTTTTTTTTTTATGTAACTTTAACGGTATGACAATCGGTTGCGGTTTTTACTTTGAATCCCTATTTACGCGGTTATGGTATATATCCAAGGATGGCCTAATCGAATATTGGGTACGATTTTCGACACGGTAAATTATTATTTTTTATTTCGGTTACGTTAGTGGGTAAGGTTTTTAAAAACGGTTATGCTATTTCATTTGGTTACAGTAACCATCCTTGATTTGAACTAGTTTTTAGGTGATATTGTAAATCCTCAGACATATTTACAAACTTAAGGTAATTTTTTGTTAACATTTAATGCTTGGTTACGGATTAACAACAAAAATAGTGTTTTAAATAAATTACCTTGTCAGATTATTTATATTAAATGAATATTTTTCCCAAAAACAGAATTAAAAAAAAATTTCATAATTAGGGTCGGGGATAAAGTACTTTCCATAACAGATACATTAAACTTGAATTCCAATGTATTATTTAGAGTTCTCAGTTTTTAATTTTTTAACTAACTTAACAATTACTTCTAATGAGAGTAACCTGTCACTTATATATAGGAACTTTCATAGAAAGTTGACTCTTTACTACAGAGTTAGATTGTCTTCAATATTTTCAGAGTAAAGTCTATGTCGATCAGACATGAAAAGGTATGTGAGAGGAGAGAAACGGAGTTAGATTGAAATTTGTTAAAAAAAAGACAAAAGCCCATGTATAGAATTTTCCAGACTTATTAACAAAACTGAGAAAAAATTAAGTTTAGAATCCACAAACAGGACTTTATATACTACCCAAAATACACTGTGGGCAAAAAATGCCATAATTTTGGTCAAAACTATAATATGAAGGATATAAAAGGTTTATAAATTGAAAATAATAATTATTCAAGTTCGAGGCCCTACTCTATATTTCTTTATTAAGATAATTTTTATTTGTAATACAAATTTTATTAAAAATTGTTCTGAATTTGGCTATTTTTTCAGAACTAGTTTGTAATGATATTTTTATTTATTAAATGCTAAATTATCTGTAATATATATTTGGGCTTATTTAACAAAGAATTTGAGCTCTGGCTAAACTAAAAATTCACATTATTGAATTTTTTTTTTAAAGAGAAGCAACTCTCAGTAAATTCTTCCTATTTTTTAATGTGTTGCTTTCATTGGAAAGGGGTTAGTGGAAAGGTGACAACAGTGCAATTGTGCGATATGATAAGTCTGAGAACAGTTTTTGTTAGCCACTTGATAGAGAGTTGGCGAAGTTCATAGCCCTGATTCATTATTTTACTTCAGTGGGGTTAAGTGATATGGGAACACCGACTGTGGATGCTGTAAACTGATGTTGTCGTCGCTGGGGATTGAACCCAGGACCATCTGTATAACAGCCCAACGAGCTAATCATTCACCACAACGCAACGCAAATTAAGGAAATTTTTTTACTCTACTACGTCGTTCAATCTTTTTTCTAATTGGGGATTTTTTGGGGATAAATTTTGATTAAAAATTTAAAATTTTTTGGAAAATATTAATATAATTTTTTACAAAAGTCTAAATATCTTTTTACCCCATTAAGAACCCAATCTGAATTTTGGATATGTTTTATCTCCACAAATTGTTAAAGAAAAATCAAAGATATCGTTTTGCAAATATTCGCTAAAAAATTAGCGCTTATGTATTTTTGGAAACCTTCAAAAAGGCGACTGGATAGTTTTCTAACAAATATCTTAAAATAGAAGATATAATATTTCTTATGAGAAAATATTTGTAAAATTCAGTTGAAAACTAAGAAATTTAGAGCAAACATTTCGAACTTTTAAATACGATAGAACGCGAACTGCATCGACTTTCGCAAAACTTAATACAGCACATATATCCTATGAACGTTGAATCCCGAAGAGCTCACTTAGAATGAAATCCATTGAAAAAATTCTATGAAGAAATTCTCTGATATTGCAAAATTTCTACTTTTCGAAAACTTATTATTATTATTCTCTGAATCGTTTCGATAGTTACCAGAAAAAGCCACATTAACGAAACGACCTTTTCTCCTAAACAATAAAAATTTCAGTTTCTAGTTTGATATTTCGCTACATATTTTCATAGCCCACAAAACCAGCAACAAATACACAGAGAGAATTTTCTTATTCGAGATTTAATGAAATTGTTCACTAAACTAATAAAGGTTTCTTCACAAAGTGAATGAAAAATTTCTTAAACATTATGAAAAAGCTTCATAATTTGTATGAAATATATTTTATTTAAACGAATGAAATTTTTAATAAATAAATCAAATTAACACTTTTATAATATTTTATGAAAAACTACATTAATTTAACGATAAGTTCCAATAAACGAATACCAGTGACAAGTCATAGGTATGATGCAAAAATTAATAAATTTCATGCAGATTATTCTCTCAGTGTAGTAATTTACTTTCTTAGGTCTTCGTTGGTCATTTAGGATATAAACTCATTTAGGTTGATGTTTTTAAAGTACGCAGTTAATCATAATGATGCATAATAGTGTGCTACCTGTTTTTTTCTTGTATGTATGTTTAACAAAATATTTTTTATATAGTTCATGGAATAATTTTTTACAAGTCTTGATATAAATCTCTTCAGGGTAGTTATTGATAGTTTAATATTAAGGTCAAGTATTAATTTAAATTATTGTTTGTAATTTTTTGTTCCATCAACTCTCCACATGATCTGTAGAGCTATTTGAGTTAAGCTTTATTTAGTTTAGTATACACTGCCTAACTTTAAGGGTGATCGATTATTCGAAATTTTTCGAAAACTGGTTTTCGGTTTTTCCGAATAGTTGACAAACCTGTTTCGGTTTATGGAATTTGATAATAACCGGTTAATAGAGTTTTAAATGTTATACAATTATACTCAAAAGTACACCTAGAAAACAGACTCGGCCACCAAAGGCAGCCGTATTTGTTGCCAATTTATTTTTGGTTCGATTGCCTTAACAGAAATTTGGTGTTGACTACCAAAAAAATTTCGATTGATACAACTGAAGCATTCAATTGGCTACAAATACGGTTGCTACGACCGAGTCTGTTTTCTGGGTGTGGAGTTTTTTTTTATCAATTTGAATAATTGAATAGCCAAATATAAAATGACAATATAATAACACTGTAACCTCTCGAAAAAAAAGTCGAGCTCTGCCCAACTCAGTAACCAACCATTAAACTGAGTCGAGTAGCAAAATTTTCTGCAAAAAATGCGTCGAGTTACAACATTTTGTTGAAAGTTTTTTCTTGCGAGGTTGGCATATTTTTGAAAAATAAACAAGTTGCGCTTGTCAGGTTCGGTAAAAGTTAGAACATGTTTTTTCATAACATAAAACCAATAACAAACCAATTTACAAATAAATAACAACACAACACACTAAATATAGGAAGTATTTCCTGAGTGTTGCCTCTCTTTTTAAAAAAAAAAAAAAAATAAATATGAAAAAGGATTTTTAGTATCCCGGCTAAACATTTTCATATATAGATCCATAAAGGTTCAATGTATGTTTGTACATGCTCATAGACATGCAAACACAGAGAAATAGAGTGCCAACCGAATTGAAATGTGTATTTTAATGGTAACAACTTATAAACTCAGTTAGTACAAAAATATTTACACTAGTTTTCGGAATATTTTAGGCGTTGCAACTAAAATTCAGATGAATTAACCGAACTTTGTTGTGAAAACTAATGTTAAATTGAGTCAACCGACTGAAATTCATAACAACCGAATTTGAGTCGTAGTAACCGTATTTCAGTTGGCAAATAGCTAAACTTTTCTCTATGGCATGCATGTCCCTACATGGATACATAAATCTCTATGCATGTTTACATGTGCCTATGTATTGCATTAACGAGATTTAAAGTAATATCTACATGTTTATACATGTATGATCACACATGAGCATGCTCCATATATGTCGATTTTTAACGGGGTAAACAGAAATTTACGAACCTAATACTAAATCATCAGCACTAGACCGACTCACGAAAAAAAGTTTCTTTTGTCCACCCCTCAAAATGATGATGATTTATGATGATTTCCAAAATATTTTGTGACTAACATTGAGATCCCTTGAGATGGACCATTTTCAAAAAATGTATTTCTTTGTTTTTCAGAGATGTATGTTCATATCGCTCATTTACTTCAAGACTGTCATAAGTCAATTTCTGATTTAATGATGCAGATTTATTAGTTATATCATGATTTATATTGTGTAAAAATTTCATATTATTATCGTGCATACTTTTCTAGATAGAGGATTATATATTTTATTTTTTCTTTAAAGAGTATATACTTCATAGAGAAACTGTGCTACTCATGGGTCTCTCGATAATTACCGAATTCGCACACAACTCTCACTAAGAGAAAAATACATTAAAACCACCTATTTATAAAAAAACGTGACCAAATAAATAGAGAAATGGTCGAGCGAGGCAGATATGGATTGAAAACTTTAAACTCGTTTTCTGCAAAATCGTGTAATCATGAGTTATGTCACTCTTGCAGTAAATGAGCGATATGTTTTTTTTCTTAAGATATAGTAGATTTTATCATTTTTGCTGTTGGATTTAGGATATTTCGAAAGAAATTATCCGGCAACACATCATCAAACCCAATTTCAACAACTTCAAACACAATTGTTTACCTTCAACCCTAATTTTTTCAACACAACCTAAATTTCTCTTAAAAAACCTTTTTTTCTCTTCGGTTGGTTATTGTGTTGGGCAGAGCTGGTAAAGAAAAATAAAGAGGACGGGTCCAGTACCTAAGAGTAGCATATAGAAGGCCTCTAATGACACAATTAAAAAATGTCACAGAAAAATAACCATTTTTCAGGCTATGAAAAGTTTTAAAGTTGTTTCGTTTTAAACTATGAATTTTGTAAGTTCGGTTTATAATATATAGAAGCTAAAATATAATAATGAAGAAGAAGCAGGTTATTAGACAACAAATTATTATTCGAATATTTAATTTTTTAAAAAACCGACAACACTCAAAAACCGGTTGAAACCGGTTTTGAAAAACCAATTCGATCACTCTACTAACTACACCATTACCTACATTTTGGCACCCAACCAAAATGATTAAATTCAATTATTAAAGAAAAATAATTAATAAACAAATTAATATTGTAAAAAAATACGATTCTAAAGGATTAAGAGCGTTTGCTGTTTTTTGTAGCGACGAGTTATAAACTTATTTACCAGGAATACTTGACCAACCAATTGACAATACTCGTATAAGGAACTGGTGTATAGTATTTTCATATATTTATATACCAAATACTTTGTTTATTGTGGTCCTCAAACACTTTTCAAGTTAATTAATTTTTTTGTATCCTCAAATGTTTTTTTTTTGTCTTTTTTTCGTTTAAATATAAGCCGTAAGTATTAAAAATCATTGGGCTAACAGTAGCAACGCATTTTAATTATAGTCCCAATCTCAAAAATGTTGTAGGGATGTGGGTTGTTTGTAATTTCTGAGTTTTATAGGTCTAATATGTATTTATGTTTTTTTTTTTATACATATTTCAAACAACAGTTGAGTTAACATTTACGTATATTGTTTTTATTTTTAATAGCAGTGGGCCATTAATTAATTAGAATTTGTTTCATTTATTTTTTAAGGTTTTTTTCTCTGGAAATTTTTAATGAACTCGTGCTAAGTTTTTATGTTTGCTTAATGAAAGATATAAAAATTACTAATGATCTTAAATGGAAATAAATGATGGACTTAAACTCTTGAGAGTTTTTATAGGTTTGGTTTACAATTGATAAGAAATGAAAATTGGGTGGCAACTTTAACATATTAGCATACAATTTTAATAGTAAGTCAGAAGTATGTAAAACGAATATAATATAGCACAATTTGTTAAATATATAGTGTCACAGAAATTGAATAGTTTTTAAAAAACAGCTTTTAATATTATCCTACCAGCTAATACCAACACAGCACAGTGATAGATTTGGGACAAAAATAATTTTTTTTTTTTTGATAAAATGTTAAGGTCTAATTTATGATAAACTACAAAAAAGGTAAAACAAAATTTAACTTTCTGAAGGAAAAAGAAAAAAAAAATTTAGGAAAAAGCATTTAAAGCAAAGAATGCGTGTAAAGGTAATTTCAAAGCTCAAAAGCTGTGTTTAAGCCCAAAGACTAAAATTAAAAAATGGCAAAAAATCAAATATAAGTAAAAATGGCAAAAAAAAAGAAAAGCAGAAAATAGCATATTTGTCTTCTCCTGTGATAACACTCTAACTACCCGATGAAAAATGTTTCTATATACTCATATACAACTTGATATCGTTATATATGATTATGTGTGTGGCAATATATTACGATATATGTTCATATCTTATACTTAGTTTATGCATATTTTTTGATATGGCGTAATATATCATCATATATCATTGTATCGTTTGTTATATATTAGAATATCATGCATATGTATATGATGATATGAAATAGATATCGATCTAGATATAACCATATATTCTACTATATATGATCATATGTAACTGAATATGGTACAATTAATCAAAAATAATTCTATCACTTTTATATATAATTATATATGGCAAAACATTTTATTATATATAATTACTAGCTGACCCGGCAAACGTTGTTTTGCCTTCAAATTTTAATTGTAATTAATTCTTTAAATCAAGAAATTTTTTTTACGCAAATAAATAATTAAAAAAATAAATTCACATTAGTAAATCATTCTAAAATTTGTAATTTCATGGGCAGCCCAACGCCTCTTTGACCCTCTATCGCCTTTACTTGCTAAAGTATATAAAATGAATAGCTGAAAACAACTGCCATAACAACTGCGACGTCACCTATCACCGGTGCATTGAAGCGCCGCTCATGCTCACCAGCCAATGTCTTGTCAGCTCTTATCACAACCGTATAATCATCTGTCGGCATCTGGTCTAGGGCTGTTTTGAATAGACGGATGAGGGTATTGTGTTCGTGTAACATAGCTTGAAGATTAACATAGGTTTTTTGTTAATATCTTCGGAACTACATAAACGATTTAAGAGTTTGATATCTCGTTTTGAAAAACATGACAACGGCTTTAAAAAAAAAATAAAAAAAAATAAAAAAAAAGCAAAAAAAATAAATATATGTATATGTCATTGGTGGTACAATATGAAAATTGGATTTTGCCACGCCTTACCGCCCACAGACCGAAAATCAAAAATCAGACTTCACAGTGTCACCCGCCTGAATATTCTAAAGATTCCCTGAAAATTTCATCAAAATCGGCCCAGCCGTTTTGGAGTCCATACGTTGCATACATACACACATCCTATTTTATATATATAGATAGAAGAAGATATACTATAAAATTTAATGAAAAAATCGATCACTTTTTATATTTTTTTAGCACCGTTTTTAATTAGAATATAAATGAGTTTCAAAATTGAATGCAAAAAAATTAAAAACTACTGTTTTTTGTTCTGTAAGGATTATTAATATTTTGTATTAATTTACTAAAAAACAACGTTACAATTTTTAGATTGTAACGTTGTAACTACCACTCACGTGATTGCGATTGAGTGTGAGTAGTTAAAATATTCTTGTGAGTGATTGTGCGTTAGTGTAATTTTTTTCTCGTGAGCGAGTGTAAGTAAAAATTAAATATTAATTAATAATTGTTTGAAGTAATTTCATTTAAATGAAAAAAGTGTTCTAAAATGTTATATATAATTATTTCTATATATTTTCAGATATCAAATTAATTCATGTCTTTTCTCTATGGACATTTTTATATTTTTTAATATATTGTCAATTTTTTTTTTTTAAGAATCACAATTTTGTTTAGGATTTTTAGCTAATAAAATAACTGAAGTATATAGTTTTCTAAAAATGTTTGAGTTTTTTTTCTGCCTACTAATATTCAGCAAACATTTTATTAATTTTTTTAGCAACGATTTTTAAATTTTTAATCTACTAAATGTTAGCAAAACTTTTGCTAAATTTACTGACTTTTTTTGAGTGTAGCAATACTGGCAGGTAAGCCGACGATATGCTAATCTAAAAAAATATATATTTTAATATAATCTTATCAATAATAAAATTAATTTACTATGAACAAAATTATTTTCACACTGTAAAGTCTGTAAAGCCAGCAACATTTTTGCTGGGAGGATTTTTTCAGAAAAATTGCTACTATCAGAAAAATTAGTTAATTCAGCAAAAATATGCTTATTTTAGGGACTTTTTTATTAGTATTAGAAATTTGTCTGCAAGGATCCTCCCAGCAAAAATGTTACTGACTTTTTTTTTTGAGTGTATGAAACTTTTATGAAATGATGAATATCTATTAAACATTTTTTTTTTTTTTTTTTTTGTTGATATATTTATTTAATCGAGCCCAGTAATGGGCCATATATGATTAATACATTATTAACATGTCATGAACAGTAAGCTACATTTATCTTAAAACTAAATCAATATTATTTAACTTATAATAAATACATAATGTTCTAAATACTTATGTTTATTGACTGGAATGGAGCTATTTAAAGTTTTTAGGTTAATAGGAAGCTTATTCCAAAGCCTTGATGCTCTTATTAAGAAAGATTTTTCAAAAACTGAGTTAGATATTCTAGGTAAAATAAGTTCTGGATTTCTTGTAGATCGTGAGAAATGAAAAGTATTGAAAACACACTGAGGTGCACGAGTAGTTACAATTCGATTTAATGTAAGCAGTGACCTGATTTTAATGAAGTTTTGAAAAGAACAATGTATAAAATTATAGGATAGACTGGATACATGGTCAGAGACTTTAAGCTGGAAAATATATCTAATAATCCGATTATATATCAAACGCAATCGTTTTAAATTAGTTTTCGTGGTTCCGCTATAAACATCTAAACAATAAAGAATATGTGTCATAAGAAGAGAGTGAGCCAATTTAATTTTTATATGAACTGGAAAAAAACAATCTAAATTATAAAGTGACCGTAAAGCCATGCACACTTTAGCAGACACCGCAGAGATATGATTTCCAAAATTTAACTCACTATCTAATATTACTCCTAGACATTTTAACGAGCTCACAAAATGAACAGGAAAACCATCAAAATTGATATTTAAAATGCTACTAGGATCACCAACTGATCCAAAAACTAGAGCATTAGTCTTATTTGGATTGAAGTGAAGCTTATTGTTTACTGCCCAGATAGAAACTTGTGACAAAATATAATTTATAGTTACTTCATGGCAATCTAAAAACTGTCTTCGCCAGAAAATAACAAATTAATGTCATCTGCAAAAGAAAGATCTCACATTGAGAAGAGCCAATAAATTCGATGAAATCATTCATATACATTAGGAATAACAAGGGTCCAAGGATCGAACCTTGAGGAACGCCACTGAAACATCGACTTACAGAGGAGGAAACGTCTTTTAAACCAACATACTGGTGACGATTAGCTATATATGAGTGTAACAATTTACACGATGATGAAGAAAAACCAAATTGAGATGAAAGTTTTGTGGTTAACACACCATAGTTCACAGTATCAAATGCCTTACTAAGGTCAAGTGATATCAAAGTGGAAATATTTTTATCATTGAAGTTATGACGTATTTTCTCAGTCAAACTGAGTAGTAAAGAGGATGTGCTGACGCCACTCCGAAAGCCAAAATGGCAATGACTTAGAAGCCTATTAGAGTCTAAATGTTCCATAATTTGATTCTTTACCACTAACTCAAAAGCCTTCGACAAACAAGGGAGGATACTTATGGGTCTCAAGTTATCTAAGCCGTTTGCACTACGATTCTTCTTTATAGGAACAATTCTAGAAATTTTCCAAAAATCAGGATAATCGGAAGTAGTAAGAATATTGTTAAAAATGAAGAGGAGATAGGTCTCTATGTATGGGTAAATTTTCTTAACAAACTTAATGGGAATTTCATCCCAACCAACTGCATTTGATTTTACAAATGAACTGCAAGGCAAAGTTCGTCTCTATTAATGCATCTAAAAGTAAATCCCTGATCAGAAAAATTTAGAAAATTGGCTGGATCGTCAAATGAAGGTGTTTGAGAGGAGATAAAATAACTGTTAACAGTTTCGGGATCATACTGCTCAAGAGTTGGTGTAGATTTTTTAGAACGCTGATTGTTAATTACTTTCCACATATCACTAGAACTACAATTATTAAATTTTCCTATCCAGTACTTGGTTTTGTATTTTCTTAAAACTTTCTTTACTCTGTTACGATGCTTACAGTAGGTTCTCCAATTATCATCGTTCATATTTTCTTTATATGCTTTAAAAGCATAGTCCCTCATATCCCTAGCTGCACTAACTTCCAAATTGTTACAAAAATTTGTGCCATTGTACACTCTTTCCTCCTAATAGGAACAGTATTATGTAAAGTATGCAAAAGTGTGTAAAAGTTTTCGACTTGGTGGTTTATGTTGTTAGAGGCATATATTCTATTCCAATTTTCAGACGCAACAGATTCTTCAATTATGTTAAAATCAATTAAATCATAGTCTTTAAATTCAATAAATTGTTTTTCAATTTTTACAGTTATATCAACACAAAAATAAATAAAAGAATGAAGTGTAAGAGATGGAACCAAAAATTGACCAGAAAATTTTACTAAGTCTATATCGCTTACCAATGCGTAGTCAATTAAGGATGTGGAACAATTTTTTTTATCGAAATGTGTAGGCATGCAATTGTGAATATAAGATAGACTCGTATCTTCGCACAACTTTCTGACCTTAGTTGCCTTAACGCTATCATAAAGATTATTATTGAAGTCACCTAAAACAACAATATTGTCATAACGACAGCATAAGTCTCCAAGAAACTTATCCAAACGACGAATTTTTCCATGAGGAGAATATACAACTCCCACCAAAGTTTTTGAAACGCCTGTATCCACTTCAATAAAGAGACTTTCAAAAGATTCAGGGTTAGATATTCGTTTTAATACTTTAGTTAAAATTCCTTCACGAACATAAAAAGCTACCCCTCCACCTCTCATAGTGTCTAGACGGTCATTTCTAATTACATAATACTGCGGAACAGATATAGAACTATCAGAAATATTAGATTTTAGCCACGTCTCAGATACTGCAAATATATCAGCTAACGAATCATTAAGTATAAATTTAAATTCATCAATTTAGAAGCTCTTAAAGATGGCTTCAAGCTTTGGATATTAACATGACCAAACTTTAAACATTTACTAAAATTACGAAAACATCTTTTAAGAAGGATATTATCATTTATAACAGGACCTAAGTTGTCCAACAAAGGATTCATATTTATGACAAAAATTTATATTACTTGATAAAAATATATAAAAAAAAAAAAATTTATATTAATAAATTTCAATACTTTTTTTTTTTTTCTTCTCTTTTTTAACAAATTCAATTCAAAAATAGCTTAGGCTAAATAATTCACAAAAATACTAACTAAATTTAAAAAGAAAATATTAAAGTTCATAAAACTATTATAACTTCCCATAAACATTTTGAGCCATGTTAAAACACATAGGCCAAAATGATTAGCTCACGAACGAAATTAATGAACGAATCAGAACACTTTGAAATACAACAATTTAACCACACGTGAGTTCAACAAAAACCGAAATTCTCATTGAACCTCCATATAGCCAAAACTTGCAGATTAAAGCATAGCTGATGATATAAAAAAATAAATCAATGAAAAGAATATAATTCCGCTCATAAGCATGGGAAAGATAACATCTGATTCATACTTTAAATAAATAAAGCATTATCAGATGGGTGAAATATTTAATCTATAATAACTAAATATAACATAAACGTAAAAATAAGTTTTCTTTCTTGTTTTGCTTCTTTCTTTTTTGATTTAAATAAAAACCCAGTTTAATAATGAGCTAATGAGACCTGCTAGCTCAAATAACAGTACAAAAATAGAAATAAAACAATTAATAAATAACATTATTTACAAATCTATAGGAATAGATCCAGCATCACCACCATTATCATTTTGTATACCAGGTGCCGCACGTTTGTTTGATGCAATGTTGCTAAAATCAAAAGAGGAGTGCAACTCTTCTAGGTTAAATACCTCAGTAGCTTGATCGTGAAAGGTTATTTTTACTTTAGGAATATCCGAATTTAGTAAACGAAATTTCTGAATTTTTTTCCACCTTCGCAAGTTACGACAAAGAAAACAAAGCCTCTCTGCTTTGGCTGACAAATGATCATTTAAAAACACTCGCTTATCTACCTCTTTTTCTTTTCCAGCTTCCGTTTCAATTTCAACAAAATCAGTCACTTTTAAAGGCTTAGTTTTAAGGTAACTGAAGTATTTACTCATTATAAGATCTCTTTTAAGAATTGAATTCAGCTTCAGAAGCACCGAGAAACCATTGTTAATGAAGCTGCACATACTAATATCGGAACCATTTAAATCAACATCCAATTTCTTAAAAATGTCACTAATTATGTCATTGATATTTTCTTGATTTTTGGGAAAGCCATTTATTATTATATCAGCTCTGTTCAAACGTTTGTGAAGAACTTCATTTTGATCTTCGAGAGCTTTTATTTTCTTAGACGATGAAGTATCAACATAATTTATCATTTTATTGCAATTATCGACGTCGTTCCTTAAGTCTTTAAGTTTTGTTCCCAATTCATGTTTTACCTCAGCTAGTATTGTGTCAAATTTATTTTGTATATCGGCAAGCCCTTTGCGTAAATCATCACGGAATGAAACAGCACTCGTACTAACAGCGGTAGGATCAGTCAAACAAGAACTGCACCTGTAGTGAAGAGACCCCTTGCTTTTTGTTATGACATTTAACTGCTCAGCAGTTACATCCACGCAACTCGGATGGAATCGCCTAGAACACGATTGACAAGTTAAAATACCTCCTCTAGTCTTAGCTAACGATTTGCCACAGGAATTTACGGAGCAAATATCATCTGACGACATTTTAAGCTGGTTTTATAATGTTAAATTTATAATTTAGCAACAGCTGGTTAACAAACAGCAGAAACGACAGCAAAGTATAAAAAATAAAGAAAAATAAAAACAAATGACAGCAACACACGTTGGTGAAAATTTTAGGTTATAGTGATGATTATGTTTCAAAAACAGTTTTTGTTGTAAATATTATTTAACTCTTTATATTTAATATTGTTTGGATTAAGCACAATTAGATCTTTAAATATTTCACAATTTAAAAAATAATTATCACGATTTAGTTAGTTTTTGTGAATTTTATTTAGCCAACCACGAATTACTTATCTGATCATAACGGCGTTGCCAGATTGATCCCTTCAGTTTTTATGTAACCCTTCGTCGTATTTATGGAAACTTCATAAATATGGCGAATAATAGATGACAAACGATTTATGAAACATTTTCATCAATATAATGAAACTTTTTCAAATAATTTTTCGCTTAAGCAACGGCAGTGCAAAATGGTTTAGATGTTTTTTAGAAGCAAACTCGATGTTTCGAATATATTTCAGTTGGTTTGAATAAAGAACAAAATATTAAATATCTCCTAAAAATTGTTGCAAATGATTTGGTATGATCTAAACTAAGAAAGGATTATTAAAAGATTCACAATTGTAAATATTGCACGCATCATCAGCAACATCTATGACAATTAAGAATGAATGAATTTGTTTCTTCTATCTTTTAAGTCTTCAAATCCCGTATATAAATTGATTATTTCCTTTTAATAACATTTTCTTTCCCCAAATGTATTATTACGCCCCAAAATATCCCCATAATGGATAAAGATAAAAATTAAAATACCACAAAAAAAAACAGCAACAAAGTATTTTGATAATTGCTCAATTTCTTTTCATTATTTTTCCCAAAAAATTAATCCCTTTTTAATTTACTACAGAAAAGAAACCCCAAAATTACTAAATAAATGATTTTTGATTATATTTATGGGATTTCGTTTCTCAACAATGTTCAAGTGTTATTTTTGAAGAAGAAACGAAAAAAAAATAATAAGTCGGGAATAATAGAATGAAAAAAAAAGTTTTTATGAATTTAATAATTTGTTTCATTTATCATGCGTCAACAACATACACACAAATAAACGCATCACATTAGATCAAATCATTTTGTTATTATTCCTGAGTGGAATCATAATGATTAGGGCAAGGAATTTCATGTACTTAAGAAACTAAAATATGCGCTTATAAAATTCGCCTAAAAACGAAAAAGCTAAAACAGCACTTTTTGCAAAAATCTCACACTTTATAACATAGAAAATAAAAAAAAAATTTAATAGCTTTTCTAAAACTTCGGGTTCTGATGAGATATTTAGCCAGATCGAAATACTAGTATCAACCTAGCTAATAAGTTTGATTTGCTTTATTTTTGTAAATATACGGACGTTGAAAGCTCGTTATAAATTGAAAATAGCATAAAAATAATCTCGATGTATATAAAAACAAAAAATAATATAACTGTAACAAATATTACTTGATCCAAAGTAAACACTAAAAATTGTTTATATAAATAGAAAATTTTTGGTCTTCAAAGTTTAGTAACGTCATGATGCGTGTTAGGAATACAAGAATGGATCAAAATTAGTGATTAATATGTTTTTTTTTAAGTTCTGCCTATTATGGAGGCTCTAACTTTTCTAAAACTTTGGGTTCTGATGAGATCTTTAGCCAGATCGAAATACTAGTGTCAACCTAGCTAATATATTTGATTTGCTTTATTTTTGTAAATATACGGAGGTTGGAAGCTCGTTATAAATTGAAACTTTAATTAGTTCGGTATTTTTAAAATAGGTACAGAATCCCACGCTTTTCTTCGAATTGGAAATATTTGTTATATTGGGAAATTCCATGTCAAACCGCACATACAACTATCATTTTCGGATTTGTCATCTCCGGTTTTACTGAAATTAGCCACAAATATTGTAGAGGTGTAGTGTTTGTCAAATCATTAACCTTTCGCCATTTTGAAGGTCATGTTCTCACGTATAAAATGGTACCAATATTAAAATTGTATGTTGTATAGTTTCAAAGTTATGAGCAACTTTGTATGGGCCCTTTATTCAAATGTTGACGTTTTTGCCAATTTTCATGACGTCATATTTGGAAAGGGTTTTGGGTTCGAAAGGTTAATGATTTGATAAACGCTATCCATTTACAATATTTGTGGCGAATTTCATTGAAATCGTAGATGACAAATCCGAATGCTGTGCGGTTTGACCTGGAAATGCCTCATTGGAAAATTATTTTTCTTAATTATAAATATAAAAATGTATATAAATTTTATATTATTTTTTAAACGAATTAAAAACGTACTTCAAACAAATAATAAATATGCACAAATATGCTTTGAAAATTGCACAATATGCATTAAAAAATCACAAAATATGCATTTAAAGTCAATACATGCAAAACAAGAATTTTTGTCAAGATATGCAAAAATATGCAATGCCATTTTGTACAAAATTTAAAGATTCGGATAAATATCGCCGTTCAACAAAATTATAAAAATTGTATGCATCATTTCTAAATGACTTTGGGATCCAGATTACGAATATGGTCTGTGAATTTCAGAGTTAGATAACTATAGTCAAAAAAATATTAGCAAAAAAAGCTTTTTGTGGAAAATTAGTAAGTTTTTGATAAACTTTTGGTAAACTTTTTGCTTAAAATACTAAATTGAAAATAATAATGCTACTTTTTTCCAACATTAAAATAGTATGAACTATTTCCTTTAATTTTCAAATATTGCACGTTTCGAAAGATGCAATAATATTCCCGGTGCATGTATTTAAAGTTTAAATTCCTCATTATTCACGATTTTGTCAATAAAAAACGGAAAGCGAAATAAGAGTTAAATTTTAAGTGTATATCTTTAGTAAAGCCTAGGGTTTCAAATTACTCGGATTTGCTTTTGTTCAAGTAATTCGATTTTGAGGTTTTGCACTTACTCGATTAATCTAATAAATTTTTTAAAATTACCCAAAAAACTCGAATAATTTATTTTGTTAATTTCTGTTTAAAATACACAATAACACACAAATTTTAAGAGAGAATCTGCTGTTGAGAAAGGTTTTTTTCAAAATTAAAATAAACGTATGTTAAATTCAAATCTTGAAAAAAAATGTAACATATGCTGATAGTTTTGCGATTTTAATGATATGTAGATATTTAACAATTTCGGTAAATTTCAGGAAATTTTGGTAGTAATTTTTGTTTTAGCTTTTATGTCTACATTTATTATAAAAATGTCTGTAGTTGTTTAAGGATTTTTTTAAAAATATCTGAAGGAATTGCTAAAAATGTGAAATTTTAGGAATTGGTCTCGGTGTGGAACGTTTATTCTCCAAAATGACCCAAGAAAAATATTTTTTATCAGCAGAGTATTATATAAACTCATCGACTAATAGAGTAACGGTTAACAGATGGAATACCATAGTAAACATCACTGTTTTACTTACTAGAGAGGTATCCCAACCAGGACCGGCAGATCTTGATGAACTTCGGATATGTTGTAGAGAATAAAAATTCATTTTAAGGAGTTACTCACAAGGGAGGTATTCCGACCCGAACTAGTAGTGAACTTTGGATATATTATAACAGAAAAACAAAAGACATGTATTTTTTTTTTTTTTGCTGCCCAAACGTTTAAGGGTTAAAGGGTAAGGTTTAAAATTCATTTGTTTTTGTAAAACAATTTGTCTTTAATTTACAAAAGCTAGATCTATATGTATGCAGGATTAAAGTACTCTAGAAAACAAAAATTTTGTTTGAAAAATGTATAAGAGTTTTGAGTATTATGCGCTGTTATTGCAAGAGCTGAAGTTGAATTTTAATTTAAAAGCTAATATGTAATCTTAATTGAAATTTTAAGGATATTTGGATCAAGTTAATCAAATGGTGTACTGAATATTAAGGTCGACTATGTCCATGTTTCTCTATTTTAAAATGTTACTGTTCTGAGTAACCTCACAAATAACAGTCCTTGGTAAATGGGTTATGTTATTAATTAACTTCATAGGAAAAAAATTAAAAATAAATCTTTAGTTCTACACAAGCTATTGAAGATTTTAAGATTAGAGTAAAATCATGTCAACTCAATCAAAAATATGGCATGTTCGGATCGTTATTCACAATAACAGTTGTAGTAGAAAGAAATCGACGAAACATACATTTCAAGTTCCGAATACTTACGGTTTCCACAATTGGAGGTCACAAAATTTGCAAAAAACGTTAAAAATTGTCTAAATTATCCCTACAAGTTGGACTATAACTATTAAGCTATACAATAGGGTGGCCCATTGTGGCCACTTGGTGGAATTTACTCCCAAAAATTGTGACAAAGGGCGTAATTTTATATACATTGGGAAAATTTCAACACCGTACGATGATGGGAAGAACTTGCGACGCTATCAAATAAATTTGATGAAATGGGTCAAAGTCCCCCATATTTATAATTTGTAGTTAAAAAAAAAACTATATATAAAAGAAGGGTTTCAAAAGATAATAAATCTCACAAGGTCAAAATGTCCTAAATTTGCATAAAAAGGACTACAAGGACATCCAAGTAGAAAAAAGCTGGTAAGATGAATAACATTTGATGGATCCAAGCAATGTGTGTGTTTTTTTGTTTGCATAAACCAAAAGCATGTTAACCTACATTTAATTTGGTTTCAAACACTCCGGCAACTATTTCATTTCATTATTGACCTATTGCAAAAATCGATAGGTACAGACAGAGGAAAATTTAGCTATTTGCCAACTGAAATTCGGTTACTATGTATAAAATCCAGTTATTTCAAGTTTCAGTTGTTTAGAAGAACTTAACATTAGTTTTCCACAACAAAGTTCAACTAAATTTTAGTTGCAACACCTAAAATATTCAAAGATCGTACTAACTGAATTTATACATATATATGTACATTTTATAAATATATACTTTTCAAATTCGCTTGGCACTTTATTTCTCTGTGTGTATAATAATTTTTTTTTTTTTTTCGTTTCTTTTGTAATACCATACACTCAAGAAAACAAAAATTCAATTCAATCATAAAAAAATATTCAATTAATTTTTTTTTTTAATAATTTGAATTAATAATGAAATTGCAAAAATATACTATGAAATTTTTTTCAAATTTGTTTTAATAATCATTTTGTAAGAACTCCTTCTCTGGCACCCTGAAATACTTCTGCGAATCCTGCTGGTCTGCGGACCCCAATTAGGAAACCGTTGCTTTAAACCCACATTAAAAGTTATTCGTAGTTTTTTCAAGTACATGTATGAATAAATATGACATTTAAAAAAAAAAAACTTGATTTTTAGTAAAAGTTTAATTGACGAATATTTCAAAAACCGGAGCTAATGTTAAACTTCAGTGTTCTCCTCATTCGTGATCAATGTTCTAAAAACTATCAGAATTGAGAAGTCACATGGTAGATGCAATTTTAGTGCTTAACAGTATTTAGTCCATATCAGTTTTGAAATATCGAGAAAAAACATGCACTTGCATGAACTTCCTTGCCCTAATGATGATGGTGGGTTTTTGTTTGGTATGGGTATGTGTAGCAGCGGTTAGTAGAAACATTTTCTACTAGTGTTATTGTTTTATAATGCAACGCCCTTTTCGTCTTCTCCTTGCCGACCTGCCTCCAAGATGTCTTATGCAGCCAAAGCTGACAGCATAAAGACAAGAGTTGACTATTATTATGGCACACACCATATTCTGTCAGTCATTTTAACACACTCTATTTTTTCAAAATTTTTCTAGAATTTTCTATTCTATTATGGCTTTGTATTTTGATCATTATAAAAACTTTACACTGTATATTAGAGGTATTCAACGTTGTATGGCCATTTTTCAAAAAGAGTTCAAAAGTCAACAAATTGCTAATTGGTTCTTTGTATATAAAAACGTTTAATATGAAGTTTTGGTGCCGATTGGATAAAGAAAAGTCGAGGCGGAAATTGATTGAAAATGGAAACTGTGTTTTGTATGCGGAAAAGAATGATTTTTTCCAGATTTTGCAAAACATTTTTAATGTCGTAATAGTTTCCGTTCTATATGATAAATTAATCGATATAAGGACAAAATTGTGTTTTCAAAAAAGTATAAAAATCTAAAATCGGTTAAGAACTCTACTCCAGTAATAACAAGTGCCCCCAAACCACCAATGTACCAAATACCACTTGACCACAAAATTTGAGCACACTTTCTAAATGTTTTTGAAATTAATTACTGCAACATAATTTTTTTATTCAATGGACCCATTTTAGGGAACGATAGTAAAAAGTTTAAAAAATATTTCCCGCTACACTTATGTATGGCAGCGATTTGATTTTTGCAGACTTCGAGAAACTTGTGATTTTTGGTAAAAACATGGCTAATTTGTGTTTATAAAATATTAAAAATCAAAAATTAGCTAATTTTGCTCCTTTTGCTGCTTTATTTTAGCTTCATTATTCAAGATTGAAAAAAACTTTTTTTGGACATCATTAACCCATTATTTCAATTTTTCAAAAAACGTCAAAGCTTTGCTTATTACTATTAAATTTTACGAAACGTGATTTTAAAATAATATGACACAATGTGTGAAGCTGCTGTGCTAAAAATGTTAGACAAGTTGAATAACGTTAACCC
>CM037852.1:168986247-169012247 GCA_021234595.1 Delia radicum
TTGCCGGAAAATGTCAGCTGTCGAGGCTATACGCACAGTACGCATGCGTCGAGACATACATCCCAATGATGGTTTCCTACAACAATTGGCTGATTTAGATATGGAGCTGAAACGTAAAAGCCTATATCCCTATTAAGATCCCAAAGAAACCAACTCAAAACATACGAAACAATATTATTACATAGTGATAGCGAATAATATGAGACCATTCAAATGTGACATTTAAAATTGACGAACGATCTTTTTGAACTTATTTTATAATAAAAAAAAAAATACAAAAAAGTCTAATATTTTTCTTTGTAGTATATTAACAATTCATTTCTTTTTGTATTACTATTATTATTTAACAATAAAATCAAAATAAAATTTTTTTTAAATAATTATACTAATGAAAAACAAAAATCATGCAAATTTTAAGAATGTACGATATTTTGTTTTAAAATAGAAATAAAAGTGGAAATTACTTTATTGTTGTCAATTGGAATACGAAAAGCGATAATTTTATCGAAACACAATATAGTCTTTGTAATTTAAGTACAGACTTAATTCCCAATTATTTAGACTGGATTTTAAAGTCAATATCCGGGTTTTAAACAAAATAAAACTAAATGCCAGAGTTTTCTTCCAGTTTGAACCATTGAAAAATGTCCCATTGAATATTAAAAAAAACTTTGTTATTGATCTTAAAATTCTTCTTTATTCAAAAATTTTCAATGCTAACTAACAAGGAAACTACACAGTGGTGTATCCACAGATCTTAATGAAACTTGGATATGGGATAGAGGACAACAAATTACTAACCACGGTTTTTATTTAGGTACGCTATCTTCTGGTTAGGGCTACAATGTGAGATCAAAAATGATTGCACAGAAAATTTCATATAGACGCAATCGAACAAATAAAAAACATAACAAATATTACATTATTTAAAAAAACAGGGTCACTGACGAAGGTTCAATACCAGAAACTGCTCAGTTTGATTCAGAAAATTGAAAATTTACAATGTAGTTATGATTTTTAGAAAATACACTCATTCTTCTCTACCACGCTTTTCACGATCCAATTTAACGTTTTTCAATATATTTCACATAAAAGTCGATAAGAATTATCAAATTGGTTATCAAATGAAAGGTATTTGAAGACGCATCCACTGGTGTGTAAAACGTGTCCGAGAATTTTTTTTGATTCAAAATAAATATTTTTGGTTTGAGTTTAAACTTAATACCATCTTAAAAAACTTACAGTTTCCACGCTCGGGGTTAGTATTGACCCATAGACAAAACCATTTTGGGCATAACAAAACCCAAATTTTTGTTAAAAGAAAACGGATCACAATTTTGATTCAAGTTTATGCACACAAAAATAAAACGAATAGAAAAATGCTAATCAAATCTTCACTAAGAGAAAAAAAATTAAAAATTAAATTAAAAATTACGTTGCAGGAAAAACTCCTAAAATTAGCAGACTTTTTTTGCTAAATGATAAGAAAATAAGAACATTAAAAATAAATGTGTTAACTTTACTAACTTTTAGTTATATTCGAGTTAAATTTTAGTTAATTGGAAGTATCAATTTACTATGTTAAAATTAGCAAATATTTTTACTAAATATTTTTTAGACTAAAAACAGCAAACAAAAACTGTGATATCAGCAAAGTTTTTACTATGTTTACCTTAAATTTAGGAGAATGCAAATAACAATATATTTTGCTCAAATCAATAGAAATTTTTGCTAAAAAATTGAAGATTGCTGATTTGAGAAGGGTAGATTTTTATTCGCATTACAAAAAATCGAAAAAAACACTTAAAAAATTTTAATTTTTTTTTGTCTATTAATATTTACTAATTTTTTTTTGCTGATTTTAGCAGATTAATTTGCTACTTACAATTAACTTAAATTTTGTTCAAATATAACCAAATATTTGTAGATTCAACAGATTTATTTAGCATACAAATCAGCTTATTTCACGAGTTTTATATACAACTTCATTTTCCACTAATTTTTTGTAGTTTTAGCAAAAAAATTAATTACTTTTTTTCTATGAGTGTGTTAATGCTTATTAAAGATTTCCAAAGAGCTTTTATACCCCCTTTTCTTAATATTCCAAATAAGTGGCAACCCTGTGTCCACTACTTAGGCAATATGAGTATCAAAATTTTTGTTTTCTCTAGAACTTTAATACTGTATACAAATAAACACAAACTTCAGACATGTTTTCATTAAAAAAAGCAAAAATTGTTAACACCCGTTTTAACCCTTAAACGAGCAATTGAGCACCTAAAAAATACGTATAAAATCATTTTTTGTCCTCTACACAGAGAGAATTTCTTGGACGGGTTTTAATAAAAATTTTTTAACTGAACTGATGAAGTTTTTTTTCGCAATGTGAATGAAGAGTTTTTTAAAGTTCATGAAAAAGAATCATCATTTTAACGAAACTGATTTTACTGAAACTTTTTCATTAATTGTATGAAAGTTTTAATAAATAAAATGAAATTTTTCCTTAAATTTTATGAAAAACTGCATTAATTTAATGAAAAGTTTCAAAATCCAATGATGTTTATAAATACAATGCAAAAATGCATTGTTATCATGCAGAGAATTCGCTCAATGTACAACATATCCAAATTTTATTAAGATCGGCGGTTTCAAAACAGTGGAAGTGTATCAAAATTAATGTCAAACATTATTTTGAAATTTCATTTGGAGTAATTTAATAACAACCACACAACCAAAAAGTATATTTTCATTTAAAAAATAACACTGTGCAACAAATTTTGGGTCATCGCCGTCAGCGTCACTGGTTCCAATGCGAAATGATAGTTGACTATTTGATAAACAAAAACCGCCAAAAGGTTTTGCAAAGTTAGTTCGAATTAAATTTTTATATACCTCTTGAATTTGGGGTATTTTTGACAATTTTTTTCAATATGAGCTAAAATCAAAATATATTTATTGGAATATAATTGCATTTAATGAAATATAATTGTGTGTACTTATTGCTCCATTAAACTCAATATCGAAAAATATATTTTTTCATATGTAGGCGAGATAGGCGTGGTCAAATATAAAGAAATCATACATTTTTTTGTAGACAGATATTTCAAATGCATCTGAAAGTCTATTATATGTAGAATTTATTTTCGAAATTTATTCTGAATATTTTGGAAAAGATTACAATCGATTTTTAAAAAAATATATTTTTAAAATTTTTTCTAAGAAATTGTTTTTTTTTTTAATTTTTGTTTTAAACGTTTTGTTTTAAACGGTTTCTTCCTGTTTTGTTCAAATGCAACAAATAAAAAAGACTTTAAACTATGAACCACAAGATTTTTTCGAAATTGTTGGGAGCTGTATATTTTAGCCATTATTGTGTGTTCAGGGATCTGATAGCTATAGCATCCAGTTTTCCTAAAAATCCTTCTCTAACTGTTAAGTCGATATAATTTAAAATTCCCGATTTTCTAACAATTTTTCTATATCTAGGCTATTCAAAACGCTTGAAAGAAATAAAATTAACTGAAATTTAACGAAGGATTTTTATTTTAACACCAAATTACACTGCGTGCAGCTGTTTATCTTATTTCACTGAGACGAGGAACAATTTGGGCTAAAACCACTTTAACTTCTTTTTTTCCTGCGGATTTCAAGAAACGTTCCAACTCAAAAATGTGTCAATGAAAATTTTCCTCATAAATTGGAGGTTTTTTTTTTTTACTAATTTTTAAGTCCAAAAATTTAATCTACATTTAAATCGTATATTGGAGCCGCTTTTGAGTCATTTGAGTCATTTGAGTCGCTTTTTGGGTGTTGTTTGACGACTTTTGGATTCAACTTTATGAACTTTTCTTTTTCTAAATACAATAATACCACGAGTTAAGGGTGTACATGTACATGTACATGTTCATTTTATTTTATTATTAGCAAATACAATTGAATTTACATACAATTTACAACAAATATTTAAAAAAAATAATCACTTCTTTCGATTTAGCTTATTGGTCAAATTCTTGACACACTCACTCACTAACCGTGAATACTTTTTGTCGAGTTCATTCGATGTTAAACCGATATTATGGCAAATCCGCGCACAGAGAAATTTAAAATTTGTTTGTTTTATTTAGAAAAAAATTGACAAATTAAAAAAAAAATTAAAACATTTTCTTTATTCCAAAAATAATAATTTTTGAGCCTTTTTCGATGGCTCAAAAAAAAATTATTATTCACCCACTTTTCTGACTTGTATTTTATTTGTGTTTTTGATAAAATTAGTTCCCTCATATTTTTGAGCAATTTTTGATTATTTTAAAAAAAGTGTAAAAAGAGTGTTTTTTGACAAAAAAATTTTTGTAAACCTCAAAAAAAAGATTCCAAAATAAGAGTGCTTCAAAGCTCGTCAGTTTGTTGAGTCATTTTAGTGTTATGTATTTTGAGGGCTCCAAAATGTGCTTTCAGGGAAGTTAATTAAAAAAAAAATTTTTTTTAACACAAAACCATATATTAGAATGTGTTATAATTATGTTTTTCCAATAAGAGAAACATTATTTTATGACGATTGATATGATTTTATGATTAAACAACAGGATAAGGTTATCGTCATATATTCCAATAATATGGTATGAATTGGTACATTCAAAAAAAAAAGTCAGTAAAGTTAGCAAAAATGTTAGTTGAGCCAGCAAAATGTTTGCTATTAGGATCCTTGCAGAAAAAAATGCTAAAATCAGCAAAAGTGATTTTTAGCAAAAATTAGTAAATTTAACAAACAGTCTTGCTGATACGAATGAAAATTGACTTTTTGAAATCATCTAATTTGTTTGCTGGATCTTAGTAGATTGATGAAAACAAAGAAAACTTAGTGGAACATTTTTACTTTAGTTAATTTTTTTTGTTGAAATTAAATAGGCATTTCTATGCATTATTTTTAGCTTAATGCAAAATTGCTTAATAAAACGCCAGTTTTAATGTTACTCAAACCCCCTTTTTTTACTGGATGTTCGCGTTTTCTGCGAGTCCACTGTACAACCCTTTTTGTTGCAATAAGATAAACGAAACATAAAAATCTAACTAAGATATGTTCTTTGTCTTTGTCTTTCGCTTTAGTCTGTCTACCTGCTGTATATTTGTTTGCAATTTGAACACACCAGATTATTAATCTCTATAAACATTTAGTTTACAAATACACATTTAATCTGTAATAAATTTAAATATTTTATTCTGTCTTTTATTTAATAAATAGACAATTACTTTCACAAGCCGGTGACAACGCAAAATTTAAGTTGTTTCAATCCACATTGAGTTCAATGGAGCAATAAGTACTGACAATTACATTACAGCAAAATTATTATTATTTTTTTTTTTAATAATCGCTCATTGTGGAAAAATTTATTAAAATAGCCCAACTTCAGGAGGCCATAAAAAAGAAATTCGAACAAACTTTGTAAAACCCTTTGGCGATTTTGTTTTCTCAATGGTCTACCTTCATTTCCTATTAGAGACATTGAGTATGATTTTTCTTGTTGAACAGTGCAATTTGGTAATAATTATATGATTAGCAAAAATTTATTTATTTTGCAATTAATTTATTACCAAAAATCCACTATATATATATATATATATTTCTAAAATTACCACATAAAACAAAAAAAAAAAAACTTATATAAACCAACATCTTAACTATTTACTATAAAATTTTTCAAATTAAAAGATGAAGATGAAATTTTATTGAACAAATGCTGAATATTTAGAATTTATATAATTATCATGAGTAGTACTTAAAGTTTAGTATCGTTTGAAGGCTCTAAGTGGATAAAAAGAGATATTTTTCATGTGAACTTATATCGAAAAACAACTTTAAAGTCTCTATATCATTGAAAGCCTTATGTATTTAAGAAAAAAAAAAAAAAAATATTTATGAAAAAAAAAACAACTAAAAGCCAAAATGCATTAAACTATAATCTGAAATCCTGTACTCAAATGTTGGCTAATTACAAAAAAAAAAAAAAAACGTATATACTCATGTTAGTATTAACAAATCAAAGCAAAAAAATTAAGAATTTTGAATGCAATAAGTATGAGACAAATAAGAATTTTGAAAGAATCTGATTAAAAATTTCACAATAATCAACAAACAAAATAAATGTTTCATATTTTATAAATAAAGAAAAAAAAAATGATATATCTCAAAAGAACCAACTGAAAAAAATTGAGTTTTAATATTATATAGAATTGGCTAGGAGTTTAAAATAAAACGCAGACAATCTAGCACATCCCAGCACAACATCGATAATAGGTTAGTATTACGGAACTTATTACCTGGTAATAAGTTAAATTCCTTACTTCGCAACTGTTGGTATTACTGACTGCCCATTAGTAACATTAAATTCACATGTTTAAATGTTTTTTATGGTACACTCAAATAAAAAAAGTTTGTAAAATCAGCAAAAAATTTTGCTGAGTCAGCAAAATTTTAGTCAGGAGGGTGCTAGCAAAAAAATTGGTAATGTCAGCAAAATCTTTTGCTGAAAATCAGCGAACTGATTTTTAGCAACAAAATTAGTAGATTCAGCATAAGTTTTGCTAACACTTAGTAGATTAGAAATAAAAAAGCCTTGGTAAAAATTAATAAATTTTTTGCTGAATTTTAGTAGACTGAAAAAAAACGCAAAAAAATTTGTAAAAAAATTGTAATTTAGTTAATATATTTGCTGAAAATCATAAAATATATAGAAATAAATATATATAACATAACAAAAATTTTCTTTCAACTACTTACATCAATAGTAGTCTAAATGATGCTTTCTTTTAAAGGACGCAACTGCCGAAGATAATTATAGAAACGAAAAAATAAACAAAAAAACGAAAAAAACAACCCTTTTTTTGCAATAAGTAAAAGGAACCATACAAATCTACCTAAGATGTGTCTTTGCCTTTCGCTTTACTCTGTCTACATGTCTGTATATGTATGTTTGCAATTTGACCACACAAGATTATTAATCTATTAACATTTATTATAGAAATACATATTAAATTTAAATATTTTCTTTTGTCTTTTATTTTATTAATAGACAATTATTTTCACAAGCCGGTGACAACGCAAAATTTAAGTTGTTTTAATCCTCAATTTTGTTTTATGTATGAAAAAGAGATACAAAAGTCTTCCATGGTTGATTTTTTATATGTCTTATTAGAGTTGTACTTTTTAGTATCATTTTCCTCTTCTCTACTACATCTTGACATGCCGCGACATCTGCTTCATTGTGCGTATATCTTTTAGTCTGGTTTTCGTCCACACTATTAATGTGCTTATCAGCACAATTTTTTTTAGCAAAATTAATTAGTAAAACATTAGTATATTAGTAAAGCATTAGTATAAAACAGTTAAGTGCTGAATAAGTATAACAAAAATTTTAGCTGAAAACTCGATTTTAGCAAACAAATTTGCTAAAAAATAGTATACCTGATTTACAAGACGTTTTACTAACTTTTGTACTAACTTATTTTTTTGAGTGTATAATTAGTTCGATTCTACATAGAATTAAATATACTTAAATTTTTACTACAAATTTGACAATCTTAAAATAATTTTCGGGCTAAAAACTTAAGATTTTAATAAAAAAAAATGATAACTGTTTAATGTAAGTAAGGAGTAACACGTCCTTGTCAAAATAATAGGGTTTACGGTAAAAATAGTTATATCTATTAATATATAATATGATAAAGTCATATCTGACTTTGAATGGATTCACATTACGGCTTATATCGTTATATACAAATACATCTGAAAATTTTTCCTCTGAGAACTTTTTATATGGTTCTTGATATTTTCTATATCTCTCCAAATATTACTACATATCTAACTATATAAGCCATATAATAATAATCCAAATATATGTAGTGATCGATATGATTATATATGGTCTCATGCTAAGTCTTATTAAACTATAAGTGACGTCATATTGAAAATATTTTCCTTATCATTTTATATATCTTTATATATAATCTCATAGATATTTTTAGTATCAATATCAAATTAAGTTATTTACAAGTTAAGACTTTATTACATATGGCTTCACATATAACCATATTAATTTTATAACGAAATCATTTTCAAGACATTTCTTTTTCAAAATTTTAAATAACAAAAAATGGGTACTTTTAATAAGGCAAAACCACTTAATTATATTTTTGAAACTCAAAATTTGTTCTTGATAATTTCATTATGTTACATTTAAATAAATTTGGGTTATTAAAATTGTCAATTTTTAAAAATTTTAATTTTCAACTGACTCACGGTTATTTGAAAGTAAAACGGAGAATGGAGAATGGGTTAATATGAATGCCTTTAGCGTCACATTCTCAATCATAAAATAAATTTATTTATTAAAAATCGATATTTGACCATTTTTTCATAGTCTAATGTAAAACGAAATACAAAATTCCCAGATGATTCAGCCCGGGGCGATAGCCACGTTTATTCTGCGACAATAAATCTATTAATCATCAAAATCGGGTTGGTAGAACTTGAGAAACCCTGTAAACCAGTTTGAAAAACGTGGTTTCGCGAAAAATGCGTTAAAGTTTTAAGTTAAATTTTCTGCCACACAACAAATTTCTCATTTAGGTAAAAACATTGCTTCACAAAAAATGGCTGCATCTCACAAGCTATTTCGAATTTCGAAAAATCCTTTAAGGGTAATATTTTTGAATATCTAAAATATGCAAAAAGAAAAAAATGAAGGAAACTTCTCCAAACCAGAAGACTACCTTAATTACTTTTAAGCATAACTTCAAGTTACAAAAAACATACCTAAATTTATTAAAATCAGATATATTTAAATCTAGTTAGATAAATTTTGATGTCACGGATATGGACAAATCTCATATAAAATTGTATCAAATTATATCTAATTTTATATAATTAATCGGATTAATTTTTCGGATTAATTTGTAAATTTTCAAAAAATAAAAAAAGGTAAAATGTATTTTGTAATGTGTTACTAGAATGGACATTACCTTGTAAAAAAATAGGGTTTCTAATAGAAAAGTAACCACTTAGCGACCTGAAGTTCTTATTCCCAAACTTATTACAGGGTAATATAAAGTTTTGCTGGGATAGATTACATATATATCAAACTCTTTGAATGTAACTCTTCATAATGTGTTGGACATACGTCCTATAAATACACAACAAATATTTAAATGTGCATGAAAAAATGTGTTAGTTGTTAAGCGAAGAAGAGGAGTTTGATATCTATGTAATCTATGATCTAACGAAATGTAAAAACTCCTTAATGTGAAAATATTTTCCAATAAAAACTGTCCCTATACTTTAAAAACAGAGTTCAATATTAAAAGCAGAATACATGGGCGTTGTTGTGTAACGGTTAGCGCTTTGGACGGTTACACAGATGGTCCCGGGTTCGATTCCCGGTTACGACAACAGCAATTTAAAAAAATAATATACATGAGTTTTCTATCCCTCATATGTATCGCAGCGGCTGCCTTCGGTGTTCCCATAGCACTTAACCCCACCGAAGTAAAATAATGAATCTGGGCTATGAATTAAAAAGCTTCAACAAGTTCGCCAATTATCCATCAGCTGGAGAGCAACAACTGTTCTAAGACTTATTAGCTCGCGCAATTACAGTGTTTCCATGTTTAAACCCTTCATCTTTCCCCACCTTTCACTAACCCCTTTCCAAAAGAAAGCAACACATTAATTAAAAGGAAGAATTTCCTAAGTGTTGCTTCTCTTTAAAAGAAATATATATATATAGAATCAATGATTGGTGGTGGTGTTTTCGAATTCTGGAAGCGATTTTGTAAAGTTCATTTTTTCTTTAACATTAAATTTTTCTGCTTTAATATTAATTTTAAATTCTTTTTACTTCATATGGGGGAAATTCAACTTAAAACATTTTCCCTTTCAAACTATATCTAAACTATAATTATGTATTACTTTTAATGACCACAATTAAATAAATATTCTATAATTTTATATAGTACTGAGAAAGACTTAGAAAAAACTTTTATTAATAATGACCATAAACCGTATTAATGTTGGTCAACTTGTTTACTTTATTATTAAAAATAATATTTCATAAAATGAAATACTACCAAGAAAATATTACCAATGTTATAGCAATATCAGAGGAGAATTTGTTAACTATCGTCAGATGAAATGAAAAATGACACGCGTATCAATTCAAATATTTAACCAATTTTTATCAAGCGTATATTCCGTAAAAATTGTATAAAAAAATTGTTCTGTATCACAGAACAGCTAAATCGCTCCCTCTAGTGGTGTAATAATCAATTATAATCCAAACTTTGTAGCTTTGTACGCACTTAAATTGTTAATATTTTTTTGAAATTTTTTTTAATTACACAAAGCAAATGTATACAAAAAATTTCAAAAAAGTTGATTTATTTTTTCGCCATATTTTTAAGAATTATTTAAAATTTTTTTTAAAAGTTTTTGTATTTTTAGGTATTTTTTAAAAATGTTTTATTTGGCAACTCTAATTACCGAAACTTTATATTCTTTTGCCAGTTCTTATAAAATAGCTTTTTTTTTATTTTATTAATTAGTAATCATATAATTACAAATTATACGCTATTACCCTAACCGAGCACTAGCTACTATGGCCTCCGGCGCGTTGTAGCGAAAACAGACCAGTGCTTCTGGTGGGAATCGAACCCACGACCCCCGCACTGATAAGCCAGCACGCTACCAACTAGCCTACCGGGGCGCACAATTTTAATTTAAATACAAATTATCGTCGATTTTAATAAATTTTTCTAACAATTTTATATGCTTGTAGAGAGTTTATTTTTTGAAGTCAACTTTGGAGTACATGTTCCCTAATGTGCACCTTTTGAATTGCTTTCAAAATTATTATATGACCGGAAGTTGGTCTATAAGCTGATGTATTTTAATTTGAAATATTCCACTTAGTTTTTTTTATGTATCCCAAATAGCAGATGTATGGCCACATTAGGATACATTCCATAATATTTTAAAAAAATCATCAAACATTTTTGCAAATAAGTTCTAGATTGCTAATTTTAGAATGATCGATTTTTATTTCCTTTAACAAAAAAATCTAAAAAAAATTTAAAAATTTCACATTTTTTATGATGTTTTTTTTTGTCTACCGTGTAAAAAAGATCTGATCTGTGCAAATCTATTTAGATCTGTTTTACCAGATTTAAGCCGATCTTATAGCAAATATGATTAGATCTAGGTAAATCTCAAAAACGGAGAAAAATTTGAGATCTAATTAGATCTGATCATATTTAGGCAGATCTGATATTTTTAGATTTAGATCGGTTCTATAATTTTTAAAATTTCTAGTTAAATGATTAATAAAAAACGCTTATTTTAATTAATGGATAACAAACTGAAACAAACTCACATTTTAACTTTTTTTGAAAACCAACTATGGCTCGCCGGGTTGTTCCCAAAATGTTCCGTAGTCATTTGTTAATGTTAATAAATCCTAATTTATCTGCAGAGTAACCGCCGTCTTCGTCTTTTTCTTTTGATAAGAATTATAGAAAGGACATACAGAAATAGCAATTTCTCTTCTTGCATTTGAATGCATTTGTACAAAATTTTGGTTGATGGATCTGAAAAAAAACTATCTTTGTTAAACTTTAGTTAAGATATATATTATTATTATTTTTATTATTATTTTTATCTTCTTTTTATTTTGCAAAAAAAAAGGTATATTTTTACATTCGAAGAGAAATTTAAAGTACATACAAAACATTAATAAAAATTTTTGAAGTTCTGAAAATTTTAAGAATAAATAAAATTAATAAAAATGTTTTAACTTTTCAAATTTTAATAATGAACAAAATAACAAACAAAATAAAAATTAAAAAGAAAATTTGAAATTTATGTACATACACTCAGGGAACTTCTGCTTTAAAAATATGTAGTTGGTTGGATTGTAATACAGTTTCTTTATTTCTAATGATTTGTAGAACAAATTTAATTTTTTACTAACCCTGTAGTACATCTAAAAAACAATCCACACCAAATGGCTGTTTTATGATTTCACATTAATTTTTACACTTGTTTTTTGTTATTTAAAAAAGTAAAAAAATTAAATGTTTGTTTATTTTTTACTAACAAATGTGGTTCATTTCTACTACAATTGTTAGTAATTTTTTGAACAGTAAAAACGAATAACAAATGTTAGTTGAATTTAATGAAATGTCAGTCGCCCTTTCTTCAATTGAAATTTGATTTGTTTTTGACTACAATTGCTACCGTTTTTGTCTACATATTATCCTAAGTGTACATATCGTCACCTAAAATGCAAAATAACGTAACATCACTTTTTACAAGTTAAGAGGAGAAGCAAAAAATGTTATAAAATTCAAAATATCTGAGATGTAAAAAAATGTTTTTCTAACTTTGCCTTAAAATACGAAAACAGATCCATTTCAAATGGAAAAAAAATGCTTTTTGCAAGAATTTTTCAAGTTATGTGTCTTACGTTATTTTGATTTTTTGTTTTCTGAAACAAAATAACGTATCATCAATGATAATGTTTTTATATAACGTGAAACAAACGTTTAAAATGCGAAATAAGTTTGATAATTAGTAAAATGTTCATTGTTTTAATTTAAAATAACTATTAGTTTGAATAAAAAGGGAAATTTATTAAAGTTGTTCAACCTTTTGACGACCAATGGTTGATTTATATAGTTTTTATTTTTGGCTATTTTTTTTTTAAATAACATCGCTTGCAAGATTTTTTTATTTGCCGGACCCAATTGAGTGCCATAGTTTCCGAAATGCCGAGGGTTGACAAAAACATTTGACTACACACTTGATGGCGCACTGTTTTAAGCGTAAAAAAATATGCTTTTGAATTTAAACGTCTGGAATTTTCTACATAAATCCGCTTTTTAGTGCAAACTTTTATAATGCTGGTTATATAAAGTTTCTTTTGGTCCCATGACATTTGCCAAAAACGTTCAAATATTTCCTTTCGAAAATTTTCGTAAAAAAGGGAACAATGCCGAGTTGAACTTTTGCTGCAATACTTTCACGTGCACCTAGGTTTCATTACTCTTGGTTTTCCTTCGCAAATGTTTCCTTTTGATAAACTTTTATATCTTTTACCAATCATTCTGTTTTTTTATTTTCTTCTCTTTTATTAATTTTTTTAGAACCTTACATGTTTTCATTATAACTATTTTCGATTAAACACATTTTATTAAACAGTGGACATTAGAGTGAGGTAAGTTTCTAAAAATAGAACTGTTGTGTTGTTGGAGTTGTACTTCTGAGATTATGTATGCAAGAACAAAAAAAAAAAAAAAAACACCGTGTATTGAATAAAACTAGTTTTAATCACAACAAAACTCGACCTGACGATAGCTCAGATGGCTAAAGCGCTCCGTCTAACGTGTAGTGCGAGTGCATGTGGCATTAGAAATCAGTTTATCTATACCACGGTCAGTAATTGCACAGAAAATTTCATATAGACGCAATCGAACAAATAAAAACATAACAAATATTACATTAATCAAAAAACAGGGTCACTGACGAAGGTTCAATACCAGAAACTGCGCAGTCTGATTCAAAAAAAATTGAAAATTTGCAATGTAAAGGGTCCGCCAAATAACTTCTTTTTTTTGAAAATGCTATAAAAAAAACTACTGAACATTTTCTCAAATTTCTTTTTTATTTGAAAGTACAATCCTTCCGGTTAATAATGGAAAATAATTTCATTCAAATGGCTGCCCTTTTTAGAAAATACACTCACCTTTTTGTTTTATTAAAACTTCTTTAATAACGTTAAGTTTGATCACAAATTCCACGAAAACTGAGATAATCTTAAATAAAAAAAAATCAATGGTAGCTGGTTAAAAAAAAAAAAATCAAAATTTGAATTTTTTAATATTCTGTTTTTTTTTTTTTAACATGAGTGATGATACATTATTTTGTTTGAGAAAATTTTGTACTTGATGATACGTTATTTTGAATTTTGGTTATAACTTGCATATTTCTGATAATAGTGGTTTGAAAGTTTGTACAGATATGTAATATGATGTAGTGAATCGTAATCAATCAGAAACCCGATTTTGATTTTTTTGATGATACGTTATTTTGCATTTTAGGTGACGATATGTATGTATATGAAATAAAAACAGAAAAAAAAAACAGAAACCCAACACAAAATGTTATCAGTTTTTTTGGTGCTTCTAAACAATACACAAAGAGCTTAGATCTGGTACCAGATCTGGATAAAGAGATCAGGAAATCTTTGCAGATATTAACAGATGTGGTACCAGATGTTATCCAGATCCGCTCAGATATTAACAATTCTGATACTAGTTTTGACCAGATCTGGCCATAAAGTGAATAGCTAATGCCATATCATATGTGATCAGATTTAATCATATTCAATCATCTCTAATTGGATTCAATCATATCATTTTAGATCTGATCAGATAAAATCTTTTTTACTCGGGTGCTTATATTTACTAAATTTTTTGCTGATTGTAGTAGATTTATATTTTCCACAAAATTTACTAAAATTTAGCTTACTTAATGTGATAAATTTAGTTTTTAACTAATTTTTGGTTGTTTTAGAAAAACTTTTTAGTGTATATAAAGGGTCCGCCATCTAACGTTTTTTTTTCAACTAGTGCTTATTTCGTGAAGGGTAACACTTAGCTCATGTCTGATTTGACAGATAATTAGTTTTATCCTTCCGCTGAACGAATATGGTTGTGTATACGCTTGAACAACGCTGGGAAATATTGCGACATTACTTTGAAAATCATGGTAATGTTGCAGAATGTGCGCCCTGTTTTTGAAGATCGCATTATCAGCCGCAGAGCTGATGTCGTTTGGCCACCTCGGCGCTACGATTTGACACCGTTGGACTATTATTTGTGGGGTGCCGTCAAAGATAAGTGTTACGCCAACAAGCCAGAGACAATTGATGCTTTAAAGGACAATATTCGTGAAGCCATTGGTGAAATACAGCTGCACACAATCGATAATGTGCTTAAAAATTGGACCGATCGTGTAGGCAACTGCATGGCCAGCCGATAGAGCCATTTGAATGAAATTATTTTCCATTATTAACCGGAAGGATTGTACTTTCAAATAAAAAAAAAATTTTGAGAAAATATTCAGTAGTTTTTTTTTTATAGCATTTTCAAAAAAAAAAGTTATTTGGCGGACCCTTTACATACAATTTTCTATTAACTGGTCTATAATAATAAATAAAGATGGTCGTCGTCCAGGAAATTCGTATGGTTTGAAAGGATGACACAAATTTGTGTCAACACGAAAAGTTCCAGAAACCTAATGATGAAAATTAATATTTTGTTATGACAGGAAAAAGTCAGTTTAAATGCATTTAATGAAACTATAAAACAGAATGTGTGTAAAATTCCAAGAAATATTAATAAAATAGATTTCAAAATTTTTTTAAAAATAAAACTATAAACTATTTTCCTTTTAAAATAGTTTAACTTCTTTGTAGATAATAATTTTTTCTGACTAATGTCTAATTAAAATTTTTGTCTTTTCCCATAAAAGTTCATTAGCACATTTTGAAAATTATTTTTGAAAAATAATTTGACAGGTGACTTAAAATGTTGACCATTTGCTTAGTAGTAGAAAGAAGTTAACTGTCAACTTGACTGTTTTTCATTTGTCTGCTTACATGATGAATGAGTTTTCAGTGGAATTTTGACAGTTAAATTAAATTTAAAATTAAAGAAATACAAAAATATTTTGTGTTCGCTTGGTTGACCACAAGGTTGGCTCATGTAAAACATTTATAACAACACAGGTCAGACAAAAAAAAAAAAAATGTAGTCGTTCCTTTACTAACTGACACGTCATGACATTGTAGTTGTTATATTTTATAAAAAACAAAACAAGTGTTTTTATTTGCTGGGGTTTTGTATAATTTTAAGGCGTTAATTTTTGTGGTTTAGTTAATTTACTACTAAAGGCCCAATTAAACTTGTAAGGTTTTTTTAATTTTCTTAGCCACCTTTATTAAAACGAAATTAAATATTTATGTAATTTGAAATAGTATTAAGAAAATTTTATTTTTGTATATGTTAATTAATTGAAATAATAAAATTCGTTTTATTACCGAATTTTTAAGTTAAAATTTCTGTTTATTTCATAATCAACTAAATATGGGAAATTTATATAAACTGTCATTGAAGCTGTCATGTTACGTAAAATTTCACCGAGGACATAACTAAAAAATAACCCAAATAGAAATAAACACACTTTTTGGTTAACCCTTTGATAACCAAGCTCAAGATTGTGTGCTTTGAAGTTTTCTCCTAAATTTGTGAATGTTTCCATTGGGTAATAGATTTATGGATACGATAAATAGTCCTATTATATTTTTAACTAAATTAGGTATACTTCATAAAATATAATCCAACTGTAAGGAACGTGTAATACAGCTTGGATATCAAGCGGCTAAATATAATTTAAATACGTCCATTGTAGCCCAAGTTATTGATCCATTTATATTGGCTTTATTTAACATTTTTTGAATGATTGAACACGACAGTTATCCTTATATTGACCGTTATTTTTTGATTAATATAAAATTGAAAATTGGTTATAGTACCGCCTACAAAACAGTCACAGTCCCCATGGATGTTAGTTACGGTGTTTAACCTTTTTGAATCTATTTTCTTTGAAATTTCGGTTGGTTTTATATACTGTGAAAATTTGGTCGAAAAATTCACAGAAATAAAAAAATAACAGTTTATTAAACAACCTCCTTGATTTATATTTTATTGAGCGATATTTACTTTAAATGGCTTTTTCTCAAAACACCATATTGGTGCTACTGTGCAATCTTAAAGGATTGACGTATTTTCGATTTGTTTTTTGTTTTTAGATGACTAAAAAATTAAGTCCCTGCTAGAGTTGAAAATATTCGACATATTTAAAAACCCGCCTTTCGAATGCTTAAAAAACCGTACTTGTTAAAAACCGGTTTGCGGTTTTTTAAACTCAAAACTGATTCTTCCGGTTTTTATAAATCGATTTGTATTGTTGATATCTGCAAATATTTGCACACAGGGAGAATTATATGCATAATATTCAAGAACTTTTGCATTAATGCAATGAAGTTGCACTGGAACGCGTCCATTTAAAGTTTTTATTAAGCAAATGTAAGTTTTCATAAAATTTTATGAAAACTGTCATTTAATTTATTAAAAGTTTTATTAACTTTATGAAGAGTTGCATTAAAAAACTAGTTTCATAGAAAGCTTTTAATTAATTTTAAACATTTTTTCGTTCATTTTGTGAAAAAAGTTTCATTAGTTTTTTGTCCACTTTAATTCTTTCTCTGTAGGTCCAAATTTAAAAAAAATGACTAAAATTTTAAATGTCGACATTTAAAACTACTGTAAAAAGGTTCTTTATAAGGCTAAAGGGCCTTTTTATGTTCGTTTCTAAATAGAGTAAGTGCGGGTAATGTGGAGTATGCGGGTAATGTGGAGTATGCGGGTATGCGGGTTCTGAAAGTAAGGACTATTTGGGAAATGATTGTTTGCGACACCCTTGCATATTCATATAAATTAATGTCACCATTACATTTTTAATACTAACCGTAACCATTAGTTTTTAATTGTTTGAAATGTAGAACTTGTTATGCTTGACTTTATTTTTTACAAGTGTTCAAATCTAAACAAAATATTTAAAAATAAAATATTCCGATTTTTTGGATTTTTTATATATTGATAAATGTTATCTAGCCTTAATAAATAACTCTGAAATTATTATCTTTGAACTTTCTTATTGTTTCAAAATAAAAGTTTTTAATAAATCGCATCACAATTATTTTTGAAAACAAAGTTGATGTCCATATTTTTCTTCACACTGAGGCATTTTTTAATTATATTAATAAAATTTTACATAGAAGAAATTAAGTTGCCCTTTAACTTGTCCATTGAAACTTTTCATTAAACTAATGCATGTTTTCATGAACTTTTTTATAACATTTAAATTTATTTATAAATATTTCCATTCAGTCAATAAAAAAGATTTATTAAAAAACTAGTTTCATAAAAAACATAAAGCTTTTCATTAATTTTCGGTCACATTGTAAAGAAAATTTCAATTAGTTAACTAAAATGTTTCATTATTTTTCATTTCACTAAAATTCTCGTTGGCAAAAAATTGCCAAAAAAGGGGAAATTTCTTAACTGAGACAGATTGTGTATTTTTTTTATCAATTCAATAATTCGAAAAAAACTGTTTAGATTTAATTGAGGGCAATGTGGAATAGTATTCCACATTACCCGACTAGGTACTACATAGTACCCACCATATTTGAGCTTGTAGAATTTTTGGGGGTACCTAAGCTTTTTCGTGTATAACTTTTTTTGCAATAAAGATAATGCATTTTTGTAATGAACATAATTAAACAAAAAAAAAGCAAGTTATAATTTAGCATTGACTTTGTAAATTTATCATCAATACTTTGGCGGAAAACTATAAAAAATAGGTATTCCACATTACCCGAACTTACTCTAAAATTAGTCGTAAATTAAAAAAATTGTAAAACGCCTCGCGATTCATTGAGTGCTTCAAATCTAAGTTAGACCCTATCGCCTAAACTTATTTTTTAACAAAATTAAAGTAATACAAGTATATTTGGTTAACAAGGAGGATCGTCTACCAGGACACCTAACAATTTACATTAAATGTTGAATTGTGAAATTAAAAACTGAATTGTATAAATCTCTAAAAAAAATCAAAATATTATAAATCCCTTTGATTGAAATTGGTGGGTGACCTAGTAGGAAGCTTTTTTTAGGCGAAATCTTTTATAGCATTCACAGTCATTATCAGGGAAGACAAAAAAGCAAAATTTAATGTATTTAAAGCTAAGAAATATTGCAATAAAAAGTAAAAGACTTGAAAAAAATTCTCCTTTTTTAAGTTAAAAGAAAAACTAATGTTTTATGACTAAGAAAACATTTTAAGTCTCAAAATCTTTACAAAAGCAACTAAAAGCTCATAAATCTGTAGAAAAACTGTTAAAGTTAAAAATCGGAAAATCAAAAACAAAACCATAAAGAGTAAAAGGCAATAAAACGGAACAAAGCAAAATTTGTTTTCACATAATTTTATACTTGTTAGTATTTATTGAGAGAACATTGCAAATAATTCCAAAAAATTTATATAAAGTGGCGCAAAAGTAATCCTCCTATCAGAAAATGCTATACATAATAAATACATAATAAAAAAAAAAAACATCGGAAGGTTATTTTTGCGCCACCTTATATTTCACTGAAATTTTCAGATTGCAAAATATTCGAAAATGCCGAATAATTCGAGACGAAAAAACAGGTTTGTAGAATAACTCAAAAACCGACCTTTTTGAAAAACCGGTTTCAAAAAACCATAAAAATAGAGAAAAAATGGTTTATCGAATAATTCGGAAACCGTGTTAGACAACTCTATCCCTGAATTAGAGACATTTTAAAAGTTTTGCCCAATTTTATAATTTTTTTTTTTTTAATAAAAAACAATGTTATTTTTGGTTGTTTTTTAATTTTCTTTTTGGAACTTACCCTCATACAATTTTAATGTAAATCAAAAATTTAAAATTCCAGCTACATCAAGGACAAACAAATTTTATTCTTTAATGAGTACTCATAACTGCACGATAGCACCCGATTTTGTCTTTAAATGAAATGGCCAAAGGAACGTTATAGTATTCCGAATTGTAACCCAACATCAATAGTCAGGGAAAAAGAGTAATAGAAATACAACAACTGTTCAATTGGATGTTGTTGAAATATGGGTTTGTCATCTGTGAATTTAACATTGGCTTATCATAGGAAGGGAGTTTTTCCTTTTAATAACAAGCAATGTAAGATTAAACCAATGAAAATAATATACTTTTTCACAAGTTTTTATTTAAGTGTTGTTTTATTTAAAAAAAAATCAATTACATTCTTATTAAAATATAAGACATAATTTCTTTTATTTTTTGTTTGACAGAAATTTCAAACGTTTATATTTAAAAATATGGAAGAAAATTTTATAACTCAAAATGATAAGTTTTTTTTATTGAGATTTTTAAGTACACCATTCCATGTACACTATATTAACTTTGTGGTGAAGAAAACCAAAAACATAATTTGAAACAAAACTTAAATGTTTTTATTAGCGAGTCTATAAAGAGTTAAAACGCTCATAAGACTTGTTAAAAATAAAATCAGTTTTAAATTCTGCGACTGAAAAATCTAACTTTCAACAACTTTAAGAAAGAAACAATAATTGTTTATTTCTAACTCAATGATACATGAATAATGTTGAATTATTGTTGTAATATATGTTCATTGAAAATATATGTTTTACAACAATAATTGCATACTTTCTATGTAAACTACATATAAGTTTATATAGAATCACATATCAATTCACATAATTAATATCATATATGAAAAAATATTTAGCATATATTTTAATACATGATATCATACATTACCATATATGAACTTTTTGTTGGCATGTATGAACCCATATATGCTTAAATACATGTCATATATCTTCATACATGCTGATATATGAAACATTATATGCTCATACATGTAATCATGCATGTTTATATATTACCATATCTTATCATTTTCACCTAAGTTGGTATGAATTTATCAATATAGCTTTTTATAAAGCTTTGACATATGCTCTTCATCAAGCAACTTTATAAGGATTTTCTCTAAGGGTTTTAAAAATAAGCTTTAATAAAAAATAAATTAAATATAAATATAATATTTAATAAAAATTTAAACATTAATTTAAAGAAGAAGAAAAAAGAAACTTTGTAGCAAAAGTATTTTAAAACTTTTATATAAAATACACTAATTAACTTTTCCAATGGCCTGTTTTTGTATGACGTGTCATTCAAACAATTCGTCTAAACGAGTGATAAAAATGACTTTGGGGTTCTGTATCACGAATGTCACTTTGTAATGAGTGAAAACGTAACAGTTGTCATTTTCGGTTTCTATATTGCGATTTGAAACGTCACAAACGTCAAAAACAGACGTTCACAAAAAAGCATTCGTCATGTAAACGTTCGTCGGAAAAAAAATTTGTCATTTAAAGCTTAATAAAAACATAATTATGAGAAGCGAAAAAAGGTAAAAAAAGGTAAATATGCATTTTGTACACAAAAGACTTGTTTTTATTTGTTTTGTTTGAAAATTTTAGCTTAAAGAATCCCATAGCAATTGACCCGAACATTTTTATTTGTTTTTTTATTGCACAAATTTAATTTTTAGAACACTTTTATTATTTTAAAATGAATACAATATTTTTCCAATAAAATAACAGCTGTTTTTGTTTATATTTCATTTACACTGTTGGGTTGCCATCTACCAACAAAAAATATGTTATTTGTATATGAAAAAAGCTAACAAAAACCGAAAAACAATATCATGACTATCTCTACTGTTTGACATAACAGCTTTACGTAGTCAAACGTAAGTCAGACTAACGATTTATAAAAACTCATTTCCTTACGTATTCGTTCGGGTGCCACACGTTCGTCTGAAATTATACACGTATTGTAAAAACAGGCCGTAAGTTTATTTAATATATAAATGTCAAAATCATTTTGTAACAAAGGTAATATTTTAAGAATAATTTTTCTATTTGAAATTTATTTATATTTTAATAAAATTTCATAACAAATGATAATTTGTATGTACAACAGAAATTCGGTTGCTGATCTCAATATTTCATTAGAGTTACCAAAACTATAAAAAAAATAATATATTATTTTAGTTATTTTATTAAAAAAAAATTCTTATTCCGCGAACTGGAGTCGAACTGATGACCTTCTTCAATTTGAAATTTGTATTTTCAAATTTCTACCTTGAATATTTTTTTTCTTTCAAGTTTAAATATTAATGTCTAAAAATAGATTTGTATGTACAACAGAAATTGGGTTGCTAATCTTAATATTATATTAGAGTTAACAAAACTATAAAAAAACTTTATATTATTTTAAAATTGGTAACGAAAACAAATATTTTTTTAATTCATAAATAAACATACATTAATAAATATAAAGTTTTAAATCTAAAATTTGTGTCTTAACAAAAATGATGTGAAATGATGTTTAATAGTTTTATGAATACGGGGGTAACACCGCATTCCCAACTATATGTTATAAACTTCTTTGTAGTTAAATTATAAAAAAAAACGTCATTGAAAACGTTAAAAGGGGGATTTATACAAAAAAAAGTTCATAAATGAACAAAAGGTGTCTACTCTAAAATAAAAATGTATTCATAACCTTTTCATATATTAAAAAACCTTTAGCAATTTTTTGAGCAACCATTTAGAACATAAACCTTAAGCTGTATTCCAAACATGACACAGTCTATATATGATGGATGCTTAAAAGCGTACAAACATTCAATGTGGGGGCGTTATAAGCTAAGCCGTACACTCAAATAAAAACGTCTGTAAAAGTTTCAGATAAATCTGTAACTTTACAGAAAAAATAAACAATTTTTGGGCCAGCGACCGTTTAGATAATTTTAGCAATTATTAGTGAAAATTAAAAAGAATTAGGAAAAATTTGTAAAAAAAAAAATTAAATAAAATATTTTTGTGGCATTTTCTTTATATTATACATATATATTAGAGCGACTCAAGTTGTATGGAAGCGAAATTCGTGCAAGGTGTACCCCCCTCAAAATGAACATTGGTATTTTTTATGATGAGATCTAAAATATTTCGGCTCTAGCTTTGACCTCTCGTGAGCTGGACCATTTTGAAAAAGGATCAATTTTGCATGTTTTGTTAATTTAAGAATCTGTTTCCTTACCAACATATATAATATGGGTATCATAAGAAAGGCGCGTCCAACTGTATATACAATTTGTCCAAGGACGATCATGCATGTCCTTTTTTAAGGATATTCTGTAAAAAAAAACGGTTTTTGAATTTTTTGTTCGGGGTTGTTTGTAATAAAAATGCCAAATTAACATATTTTAATCTTTAGTCGATTTAATTAAATACGGGTCTCAGCTTTTTTTGAAATTCGTGCTAGTTCGCGTTTTGACAAAAATGCAATCGGGTGGTAACTCTTCGTTTTTCATAGGGCAATATGCGTATCAAATTTTTTCGTTTGCCAAGTACATCATCTTTGTATGTAAATAATTTCCAAATTAGATGCATTTTACACGGGGCTCTGGAATATATATAAATGCAATTTTGTGGTAACTCTAATATGATAGCGGATTTAGTTTCTAGATCATGTATGGATGAAAATAGGACTAAAGAAAGAAAAAAAAAAAATGATCCACGACTTTTTGGCGGCATATTTTATAGATTATAAAAATGTTGAACTTGAAAAAAACCTTTTGTCTCAACTAACAAAAAAAAAAATTAGTGAAAATATTTGTTAAGTTTAACAACTTGTGTTTAAAAAATTAGTGAAATATTTTGCTAAATAAACAGCGATACTTGGCAAATAACGAATGGGACAAATGTAAACAAAAAAATTTTTCTGTAAATTGGTATATAAAAAATTTTACGAAATTTTTCTACTAACTTTTTTATTTGTGTTTACGTTAAAGATAGAAAAACTGATGGATGGACGGACGGACTGGCATATTGTAGTCTTAAACACCGTTCAGCTGCATTTAGTGGCAAAGTTAAAAGTGTTGGTTTAAGCAGGAAAAGTAACCACCATAATCAGCAGCAATTCTAGTAACTAAGGGCAACAAAATAACAAAACTCAAATATTCGTACACAAAACGAAATGAAAATGTGGTAAATTGAAATTCGACCAACGTATTTTCCTTCTCATCATTTTGGTTCACAGCCGGTTATACTTACTACGATTTGTAGTTTGAGTTCATATTTTCTTTTTTTCGTAAACGTGTTGCTATTACTTTATGATGACGATGATGATGAGGATAATAATGATGATGTTGCGGGTGACTTTGATGAACGAAAAAAAAGTGAATGTTGTAGATAAAGTAGAGGTGTTCAAAAAAAAATTTAATTGAATTTGAAAGTCAACGAATGGGCTAATTTGGTTTCTTTGTACGATGGCGGTAACAAAATTAGCTGACCTAACAAAGAAAACACAACAAATTAGGGGACAACTTTCTTTATTACTCAACATAATCTCCTTTTAGCTCGATATACTTTTTCCAGCGATATTCAATAGCTTCAATACCCTGTTTATAGTAGGAACTGTTTGGCTTCTTAAAATATCCATCAAATGCAGACTCCACAAATCTTTTACCAACGAGCTATTTCTTTAAGTTCGTAAAAAGAAAATAATCCGAGCGAGCTAAATCTGGCGAATAAGGTGTGTGATGAAGCAATTCGATTGTGATTTTTGCCATCGCAATACTGGATGTGTGAAAACTTTGTTTTTCGCCAAATGCGGTGTTTTTTCCATAAGTTCATCACTTAAGCATAATACTCGTCGTGGATTGTTTTCACTTTTTGAAGATAATGAATAAAAATTATCGCATGCGTATCCCAAAAAACAGACGCCATGACCTTGCATACAAATGGAAATGTCTTCACCTTCTTTGGACATGATTCTCCCATTCCAGTTCACTGCTTTAACTATTCCTTTATATCAGGTGTGCATTAGCGGACCCATGTTTCATCCATGGCTACTAATCGACGCAAAAACTCGGCTTTATTGCTGTGAAACAATGCCAAACATTTTGTTGAAATGTCTAAAGACACTTTTTTTGTTATATTGTGAGCAAATGCGACACCCATCTTGAGCACAGCTTTCTCATCTCCAAATTTTGGGTTAATATGAAATGTATATCACTTTTTAAATGCCTATCATTTCTGGCAGCTCACGCACCTTCAGCAGACGATCATCTAATACCATTTTGTCGATTTTCATAGCCATTTCTGGAGTGGCGATCTTAATTTATCGACCACTACGGTATTCGCCTTGGCAGCTCTTACACCTCAATGCGGCAATGCACGGGTTAACGTTCTTCAATTTGTCTAACATTTTTAGCACAGCAGCGTCACAAATTGTGTCATAATATTTTAAATCACGTTTCGTAAAATTCAATAGTACACTCAGGGAATTTCTGCTTTAAAAATATGTAGTTGTTTTGGTTGTAATACAGTTTCTTTATTTTTAATGTAAATGTCAGTCATTTGTAGAACAAATTTAATTTTTTACTAACCTTGTAGTTCATTTAAAAAAACAAACCACATCGAATGATTGTTGTATGATTTTACATTCATTTTTTACAGTTGCTTTTTGTTATTTAAAAAAATAAAAAAAAAAAAATGTTTGTTTATTTTTTGATACCATGTGGTTTATTTTTACTACAATTGTTAGTAATTTTTTGAACATTAAAAAACAAATGACAATGTTAGTTGAAATTAATGAAATGTAAGTCGTCCCTTCTTTAAGTGAAATTTCATTTGTTTTTAACTACATTTACAGTGGTCTTTACCTATATAGTATTCTAAGTGTAGTGAGCAAAGCTTTGGTTTTTTTTTTTTTGATTGAAATAAATAAGTCATAATGATGTCCAAAAAAAAATTTTTTCAACCTTGAGTAATGATGGTAAAACAAAGCAACAAAAGGAACAAAAGAAGCTAATTTTTGATTTTAAATATTTTATAACAACAAATTAGCAATGTTTTTTTTTACCAAAACACACAAGTTCCTCGAAACCCGCAGAAATCAAATCGGTGTACTACCCAAGTGCAGAGGGAAATATTCTTAAAACTTTTTATTTTTGTTCAATAAAATTTATTTAACAATTTCATGAAGTTCAATTCTCAATTTTTTCGATTTTGTTGAAGAAAATTTTTTTAAATTTGAAATTGGAGATTTGAAAAATATTCCAAATATATTGTCCGTTTTGACGTCACCTTAGGACAGTCTAGCGATATTCTAAAAACACAAATATTCTACATCTCATAATTTATGGGTCCA